>VBSM01001562.1:3207498-3264199 GCA_008086735.1 Cheirogaleus medius
AAAAAAAAAAAAAAATCAAGTTTATGAAGAGGGATTGTATTAACCTATTCTCTCTCTTCCTTTCTGTATCTCAGAATATTTTTCAGGGCCCCTTGCCCGTTGGCATCTCAGTAGGTTCAGCCAAAGGCAGTGCTACAGACTGAATGTTTGTGTCCCCCCAAATTCAAATTTTGGAGCTCTAACATCTAATGTAGCTGAATTTGGAGATGAGGTTTCCAAGGAAACAATTAATGTTAAATGAGGTCATAAATGTGGGGCTCTGATTTGATAGGATTAGTATCCTTAGAGGAGACACCAGAGTGCTCAAGTCAGAGTCTCTCTGTCTCTCTCTCCGCCACTCTCTCTGTCTGTCTGTCTCTCTCATTCTCCTGTGCACACACCAAGAAAAGGCCATGATAGGACATATGGAGAAGGTGGCTGTCTACAAGCTAGGAAGAGAGCCCTCACCAGAAACTGAATCAGCCAGAAACTTGATCTTGGACTTTCAACCTCTAGAGCTGAGAGAAAAAAAAAAAAAAAAAACATTTTGCTTTTTAAGCCACCAGTCTATGGTATTTTGTTATGGTAGTCCAAGCCCACTGCAGGAAGGCTCTGGCTAAAGATTAGAGGGCAGAAGGAGGAGAGAAGTCTGCTTATTTCTGCCTCTTTCCTTCTGCTTTCTGTATTGTCTCTGTGAGTGCTTCTCCTTCATAACTCTAGTTCCCTCAAAGAAGTCATTCATTCTGAGGTCCAAGTTCTGACCAAGATGTTTCACCATGGCTCTGGCTCCCACAGGATGGATAGCACTACCTCCCTGCCCTAGCAGTGGTAAGGGCTCCCTGCTGTTGCCATTCTCTAGTTGAGCTACTCTCCTCTGTTTCTCAACAATTGCATCATATGTTGTTTTAGTTTTGTGCTACTATAACAAAAATACCTGAGACTGGGTAATTTATAAGAACAGAAATTTATTTTCTCATAGTTCTAGAAGCTAGAAATTCTGAAATCAAACTGCCAGTAGGTTCAGTTGTGTGATGAGGGCTGCTCTCTGCTTCCAAGGTGGTGCCCTGTTGTTGCTTCTTCTGGAGGGAAGAAATGCTGTGTCCTCACATGGCAGAAGGCAGGAGGGCAAGCAGGCCAAATGTTGCATGAAACCTCTTTTGTAAAGGCGTTAATCCCATTCACAAGGAGAGGAATCCTATTGACCTAATCACCTCTTAAAGGCTACACCTCTTCATACCATCACACTGGCCATTAAGTTTCAACACCTGGATTTTAGAGGGGGCATATTCAAACCATAGCATCTGTGAAACAGTTTCCTACATTAAATCTTTCTGGTTGAAAGACCTGGAGTGTGTTTTCAGCTTTCTTGAATAGAGTTTGACTGCTGCAGAGGCATTTTACTTAACAAGGCTTAATCTTTCAGGAGTCAGAATGAGTCTTTCAGATAATGATTGTGGGAGGGTCCATGTAACCACCCTCACTTGACTAGTAATGTGAAATCTAGTCTACTATCCTTTTCTACTAAAGTGTTGCTATATTTTTTTCATAGCTCAAAATGTATTGAAAGTACAAAACTGCCAGTTAAAAGTTTCTTCCAGCATTTTATAAATCGCTGCACCCACTTTTTATTGTCACTCATGTTCTTCCTTTTTTACCTCCCTCTTCATACTCAAAAACTTATTTTTTTGTCATAAATATCTGTCAGGTTGAAAAAAAATGACTGAAGCAAAATGATCCATGATCAAATTTAACACTCAGAGAAATCATGAACTCAGACACTGAGTGATTTTGTCACTGATTGCTTCGATAAAGTCTTTAATAGTGCTTTAGATGGTGTGTTGGATGATGAGTTCTGATTCCCACAGATAATTGAGTCCTATATCCCTAGGTTTAATTCTTTTTTTTTGGTCCATGCTTTAAATTGTACCCAGAAAATTCTCTGGATGGAATTTGATTGCAGATGTCTATTATATTCTGATGAACACAGATCAGCTCAGTCTTCCAAAGCATTTTATAATGCAGTGAAGCTGACCTTGTAATACAGTATCATGGTTACCAGGCCATTGAAATGTCCCCTTATGTAATAGCAGCCAGTTGCAACAGCCTAGGAGAAACTCTGATGGGCCTTTGCTTGGAAATTTGTCCAAACGTGTTCTTTATTTTGATTTCTTTCCTTAGGACTTTGAGTATTCCATAGTATATTTCAAGTGAGGGCTATAACGAAACATATATTTTAATTAAGAACTATCCAGCGTTTCACAGAGAAGATTTTCTACAGATTTCAACCATAAATACAAACAATACAGAACATGGTTCTGTATATAATTCATTATCATATGTTAGTATCTATCAAATACCCCAGGGAGATGTGTTGTGGTTTCTTCTCCATTGCCATGTATTTTCAGCCTCATTCAACCAAAAAAGTACTATGTAATCAAGTAAATGCTCATATACTAATAATGTAATTGAAACTATGTGAAATAATTTAATTCATAACCTCAGAAAATATATTTTGATCTAAAATTATCACCACTCATTAGTAAATTCTGTGCTATGAATACATTCATACGTTTTCACCTAAACAGGATTCTTTTCTCACCCCATACTGGAATTAGCAATAGCTTGGTCTCAGTTATTTCTTCCAACCCATGTGTAACACTATTTATTGACAGAAATACCTAATTTCCTAATTCTTTTATAACTTGTAAATGTAAAGAATTCTTCCCTTCTCAAACTTGGGAAGAAAGTACCAAGTTACAAGTGTCTTCATTATCATTATCATCATCAAATAATTCTTACTGCTCTCCTCAAAGTTTATGATACTGGGCTGCAGACTGACAACTAAATTGTGTTCAACTGCCTCTGCCACTTTTTAGCAAGAAAAATTTGTCCGAGGGTTAGGCAGTATAGAAAGAGAAAGTGAGAGTTAAATGTCAGATCCAGATAATGTGTTCTGATGTGCTCCACCGCAACTAGCATTTTACAATAATTCAAGTGTACTGTATGTTTTTGTTCTATGCTAAAACTGAGCTTGAGAGGAAATTTCATTTTCGATACTGTAAATTTGCTGTGAAAGAAATGGGAAATAATGTCCCCAGGCAGTGTCAGAATGACTGCTGCTTTCCCTTCTCACTGCAATTAGAGTTCTAGCCCCAGGTGATGGGGTAGGTGCACACACAGGTGACTTGTTTTTGATTGACAGGCCCATGAAGCAGCTGGAAGGGGGATTCCTGGGATTTAGTGGAGGATTCCTCTACCTTCAGGGCTGGGTTTGGAATAGGTCCTGGCTTCCTGACTAAACAAAATGTGGATTCTCCTCCGTGTAGATTGGAATCAGACTTTGAGTTGGCAAGCACCTGAGAGACAACCTCCTAAACAGCCAGCATCTCTTGTACAGCTTCTGTAACTGACCCTGGTTCAGTCTTTGGTTGACATATTTTCATGAAAATTTTGTAGTTTAGGGTTTGCAGTTTCAGCACTTGATGCTCTTTTTGCCTGCTTAGAGAATTTCCCTCCAACTGGTGTGGCCCAAACAACAAAACATATGGCATAAGAATATGCTCTTTTTCCTGAAATGATATGTGGTTTTCTGACCAAATCACAAATTGCAGAATTAAAACTACGACCTTTCCATGATTTAAACATAAATGAACATAAGTACCAAAGGATATGAATTTAGTCTCAGTAAGTGAAAGAAATAGTTGTACAGCAGTAAATCATTTCAAGGTGGAAACAGTTATCTTTTAAACTGTAATAAAACCATATTCTCAACTTTAGCTTTCTTTTTATCTCGTCCAGAATCCTACTTTAAGTAATTCCTAGATCAGGCTACTAACCTCTGAGACTGCTCATTTTCACAATCTGTTTCAGAATAAACTTGGCAGCTGAGACTTGTTCCTTGAGTTTCAGGCTGTTATATCTAATTACTTACTGGAAAGCTCTACTTGGATACTCTGTGGACAAGTGAAACTTAACCTGAAAAAAACTGAAGTCATCATTTCCCCTATGAAAACCAGTTTCTACTCCAGCATTTCTTAGTCTGATGAATGTCATCCTATATTACCTATTTGTCTAAGAAAGAAAGAAATCTGGGAATTGACCTAGACTCTATTCTCCCATATGTTCAACTTCATAAACTCTCCACCTCCACTGCCACTGACTTATTTCAGATCTTCAACTTGCCTCGAATGAAAAGTATGTCAAGATGCATGAATATGTATGTGTGTGTGCGTGTGCATATATTAGTGTACACACACCAACGTTATTTATAATGTCCAACAATAAAGGATTAATTACATAAATCATGCATGCATAATATTCCATACAATAAAATACTGTGCAGGTATTAAAATAGTTATATGTACATATTTACATGTAAAGTTATGCAGAAAGAGGTGTGTAGTATGATTCCATTTGTAATTTGAAATGCATATACATGTATATTTAAGTAAACTGGATTTTTTTTGAGGGGGGATATAACCCAAAAGTGATGAAGTGGTTATACTGGGGAGAAGAATGAAGGATTGGGTGAGGAAGAAAGATTTGTGTTTTCTTTTCTTTGTTTTAAGTGATGCTTGAATTTTTTCTCTCACATGAAATTCTTTAAAAAATAATTTTTTAATTCCAGTGAACTTCTTTGTATTATGATAACTTCTAAGGCTTAACAAACAAGGACAGAGTTTAAACTCAAGGAATACATGTAGGAGTAAAATGCTTTAAATAGAATAAATAAGATAGGAGTGTGGCTGGGAAGTATTAATATCTTCTCAGAGATTCTGAAATTGCATCAAAACGCTGGTCCCTTCTCTCGAATCTCCTAAAGTGGGTTCTTTCCAGGCTTTTATAGAGCCTAGATTTGAGCCATTCTCTGGAGAAGAACTAAAAAATCATGAGTTGGAAATGCTAAAGTCTGGATGTGCTGATAGTATGTGCATGATTGTGTTCATGATTGTGTGTGCATCATTGATAAATCCTGGGTTAGAGAAGCTCAAGAGACTAAGGGATGTTCGCCTGGAGTGGCTTTCCGAGAATAGTTAGCGGGACCCCTATGGCATCCAGTTGCACGTATTGAAACTTTCAGAAGAACACCTGAGAAAAGTACCTACCTACTTCCTCAATACCCAGTTATGAATTCTAATCTGTTGCTATGTACTGTTCTATAGGCTTTATATACATTATGTTTTATATCCTCATGACAACTTTTAAATTATGTATTATTAATATTCCTATTTTGTGGATGAACAAACTAAACTTTGGAGAGTTTAGGGAATTTGCCACGGTCAGATAATGAGTATAAGAACCAGGATTTGAACCCAGGCTGTCCCGCCCCATAGCTTGGGTTCTTATCTATTGGTGTTAGTGAAAGAAATGTCTGGGTTACACATGTGGATGGATAGAGGGTACAGGCAGATCATGTAAGTGAACATAAAGGAGCAGGTACAAGGTGTTAAACAGGAAGTAGAGAGAACTATGTGAGCCGTAGGCCTTGGAGCAGGATGGTTTTGTCAGATCTCCTGATTTGCTAGAAGCCAGGACCCAGATTGGCCACTTCTATATATATGTTCAGGCCTTCCTCTCCTACTGTGGGTCAGTGCTAATTTTCTGGGGTCTTTTGACCCAGGGAAGCCTGGCAGCTCGCAGTTTCCTTGGCATACACCCATTGGTCACAGCCTGGAAATTTCATGCCTCCTGAGCTCCATGTATTTGGATGTAACTGTGTTGTCAGAATGAATGGGCAACTCACTTGCATTTTGTTTGGAGACAATTTGGACAACTTTCATAAAGCAGGTCAATAATTTTTTAATCTGTCTCAAAATGTATAAGCTACTGTCAAGTGTGCTAGAAAAATGCCTGCCTACTTGCTGGACTAGTACTCAGAAAATAGATTTAGCTAATAAAAGTCTTTGGCTGGAGACAAATCATCTAATCTCTTTCTTTCTTTTCCCAAACATCTGAAATAGAGGTTGTGATGAGCAATATATAAGGTTGCAGCTCAGATTGAAATGGGGACCTTACTTCTTTCTCCTTTGACTCTTAAGAAATAAAAGAAGTTATTAAGCGCTTATTGAACTAGACACTTTACCCATATTATCCCACTTAACCTTCACAAGAACCCTATGAGTAGATACAATTTCACACCGTTAAAATGAGAAAACTAAGACCCTGAGAGGTAATTATGTATTTTTAAAAAATCACCCAGTAAGTGAAGCATTGGAATTTCATTCTAGTTGTTTGTGATTCCAATATTACTGCCTGAATTTCAATTCCCCTCTTTTATTCTACCTTCTTCTAACCCATTTAATTTTTATTTTTATTGCACAATTCTCCATTAGGCATTTTCAGATGCTATGAGGTTGGTATCATTGCCATCCCCCAAATGTACGCTCCGTTCTCAATGACTCCAATCATGTTACGAACAAACCTCATGAGCATCTCGTGTTCCATATCCTCCCTATCCTGTTGATGAGGCCAGGAATCCTGGAGTCATTCCTTGATACATTCATCTCTTTCCTTGCCCCATATCCAACCCATCTTAAAGCCCTATTGATTTTACTTCCTAAATGCTGTTCAATTACAAATGGTTCATCTCGTTTCAAAGACTACCTTTCTAGACAGAGCTACCATAAGTTCTTACTTGCACTTCTGCCCTAATCCTTGCCCCTTACGGCTTCTTTTAGTTCCTCAAACCCATTATCCACAGAGGGAGAGCCCAGGAGATCCTTTCTATGAAAATATTGATCAACTCAATTACCCTTATTCCATCCCAAATCCTTGCTCTACTTAAATATTTCATTAGTGGTTTTCTATCACTTTAAAAACAAAGACCAAAATCTTTAATTGGACCTAAAATTCTTATCTCAACTGATTTCTATATATGTCTCATGACTTTTCATGCTTTGAGACCACTCTGTCTTTTCATTTTAACTTCAAAGAGAGGTAGAACTAGCCAAGTTCCCCCATCATTGGACCTTCACCCACATCATTCCTTCTGTCTAATAAACTCTCTCTTGCCACTCTTGCATGGTCACTACCCACTCTTTATTTTGTCCTGAGTATAATATTCATACTTTGGGAAAGCCTTTCCCAGCCTCCCTAGCCAGATTTTCCTCATTGTTGGTGATACAGCAGTTCACTTCTGGGGCACAGAACTTCATTTTACATCTGTTTGGGTAATATAACCTGCTCATAGACTCCAAGCTCCATTTTATGGAGCCATTTTTGTACACTATTATGTTCCCAACACCTATCTCAACTCTTATAAAAAGTAGTTGCTCAATGTTTCTTGAAATGAGTGAATGACTGGATGAATGTTTTTTGTTATGTTATTCCTCATGCAAGTCTAAAATGATTTTCCTTTCATTCACTGTTTTAAAGATCCATGGTTTGCTCCAACTATTCCAGTAAGCAATAGCTTCCTTCTTTGAATATCACAAAAATTATAAATTCCATACTATTGGCATTTACTTGTTCTTTGACTTTTTCTAGGAGCTATGCCTTTACAATCTAGGGGCACACTGTGCACTTCTGCTGATTCACCTATTCCACTGCCTCCCTCCAGTGTCTGGTTTTTGTGCCACAAATAAAACACTGCTGGTTTCAATGTGGTACTAAGTAAATACCAACTGATGTGAGATTTCATTAAACTCATTAGGAAATTCATGGAGAGAGTGTGAGAGAAATAACTTTGGCTGATTAACATCTTTTTTTTGTCCAACTTTATATGGACCTGACTTTGGAAGTTTAAAAAAATAGTACAGCAAAACACAAAGATGTGTTGAAAAGAAATACATGAAAAAACCATAATAGACAAGTGCCAACAAACAAATTAAGAATGGAAATATGAAAGTTATATGAAATGGAATCTAAGGAAAATATATTAGTAAATAAAAAGGAATCATTTATACTGATTAAGAAACAATCCATCTAGTACCTCTTATAATTATAAACTCATATGCACTGAATAACATAGGATCAATGTAAATACAGCAAAAACTGAAAGAAATACAAAAAGAAAATGAAATAACAGCAAAATCCTAGGAAACTTTAATCGAAAACTCTCAGAAATGGTCATGAACACGAACAGACATATAGAAACATACATAAATACACATACAAACATACAATCACACAACATTGAACCCAAAAAGTAGAAATCTAACATTGTTGGCTAATACACTCATGGTATTATTTATAGAAGTTTTTCAGATGCTAGGGTCAAAGAAAATTTAAATAACTTGCTAAAACTAGATACTATTAAAGTCACATTGTGTGGAAACTGTAAAATTACTAGACAATGTAGTGAAAAGTTATCTTAATCACTTGAAAAATGTATAATTTTCCAATGAGTCTTATAAATGAAATCACAAAACTTACTGTATGGAAGATATAAGTAAATTATACTGATGCAACAAAGTATGCCTCAGAAGAAAATTTATGGTATCATATGAGGATTTTAAAATTAAAATAAATACATTGAGGTAAAATAATTATATGACAAAATATACCTGTATTTGGACTAATTTTGATATTTTGTGATATTTATTCTGGATCTTTTTATGATAAATGATTTCAGATAAAGTTGAATTTCTCCCCATCTCCCTCCAAGGCTCATCACCCTCTATCACAAATTTGATGTGCTTCATGTACTTATTTCTATACTCTTAACAGTTATTTATAGCATGAAAACCATATGGTATAATTTTACTTTTAGTTACATATGTGGTGTGTAACAAAATTCAATTTGCTTTTTCACTCAACATTATATTTTTAGGATCAATCCATACTGATAAATGCATCGAGATCACATTTACTCATTTTAACTGATATATAATATTCCCTTTGGTCTATTCACTCCATTTTCCTACAATTAATACTTCAGGTAGTTTTCAGGTGTTGTGATTGCAGACAATACTTAGAAGACCATCATTATACTGATCTCCTTGTTTACATGTGAAAGAATTTCTCTATATCTCAAATTGGATTTATACCTAAGAAGTGATATTATTTAGGTATTAGTTACATATACAAAGATTTTCAGTGTAGCATTGTTTAAATAGCAAAAAATTAGAAACAATCTGAGTATCCATATGGTTAACAGGTTAAGGTACATCCATCCTAGGGTGATAGTAAAAATAGTAAACAATAACAAAAGTAAACAATGGCACAACACTCGTGCTGACTAAACAGAATGCGTTAATTAGAATGGACGTGAACTGTAAACAATTGGCACAGTATACTTCTGTATATTGGCTTGATTTCAGCCATGGATACATCATTTCAGGCAGCTTTTCTTAAATTTGGTACCAATTTTAAGGAATTACATTTAAGAGATGTCCATAATATATTATTTAAAGGAAATAGATTAAGTTGCACTATTTTATCTATACATTAAATGTGATTTTATTTTTGTTAAAAATAGAAACAAATAAAAAATACACTGTTTACATGACAGGGGTTTGGTTTATACACTTTTTCAGAATTTCAGAATTTTCAGAAAAATTTGAAATATTTAATAGTATTTAATTCATAATTCACATTAATGTATTGCTTTATCAATTGCATATCCTTCACTGTATTTTCCTATATGCCTTGACCCTTCCTTTAACCAACTGGTCTCTTTTCCTTTCTCTCTCACAAAAGAGATGATATATCAGAGAGAACAGAAAAAAAAAAGTAGTCAGTTCTTAGAGTTTTGAATTTTATGAGTTTAACATGCAAGAGGAAATGGAAAGAACTCAGGAAATGGAGAAGAGATTTGGAGGAAAGCATGAAATTAGAAGATGCCACTCTGATCACTTCTCCTATCAGGGAGAAAAGAAGAGAAGTATTAGGTGTGCAGTAAGATTTTGATAGAATTAGATAAGAGAGATTCAGAATCTCCCTCCTCACCCATCCAGGGGCAAAGCCAGATTAAGCCCAGGGAAGGGCAATGACAGACTAAAGATGGTTGTGAATATCTAAAAGATGTAAAGATTGGGGCCCCTCTTCAGAGAAGTGGCCATGTATATGTCTAGGAAGGTAGGTCAAAGTCAACTTTACAGAGTCAGGACATCCAGGATAGTGTAGAAGTATCAGCACTCCTGTAGTCTGGAGGGAAGATCTTAATGCTTCTTATCAGTTCAAGGATGTCTTCAACTTAATACTGGAGTCATCTTGTTAGAGTAGGAGACTAGAGAAAGAGCTGAGACTGGATACAGAGGCTTGTAGATTGGGTGCAAGTGTTAAAGTAAGCAACCCTCAAGCAGAAGCTAACTAGAGGGGCTGATAACCACAGGCAAGAATCGACTTCGACCGGCTTGTCAGCTATCTAGATCACCTTACATGACCTTTGGCTATTTACATTATCATTTACATTGCAGCTTTAAACTTTCTCCACCCTTGAAATCACCATGAGAGTTCCAAGACAACTATATAAAGTATGAAAATGGAGGGAACCCAATTCTGGCAATTACTACCTAAATTCTTAGCAAAAGCCAACCTTAGTAAATGTCTTGAATATTCCTCCCCTCAATTAGTAAAACTACAAAAGATCTAAAACCACTTCCTCCTAGTGCAACTGCTCTTTTTGGAGCCTGCATACTCTCCCCTCTGAGAGTGTACTTTCACTTTTAATAAAAAGCTGTTGCTTGTTTGGCTTATGTGGTACATTCTTAAATTATTTTCCAAATGATCACCAAGAACTTGGAAAAAACCTCCACTTGGAGGCCAGTAACAGTCTGACCTGCAGAGATTCTACAAGGTCTTCATTCTATATGAATTCACAACCCAGACTACATTAGACAAGAATCATCTCAGTAGATGCACAGGGGAAAGATAAGGACAAAAACAAGATGCTACCACAAGCTTTGGTATTTTTCAAGCTCCCAACTATTTGAGGAAGAAGGTAGGGTGTGACTGAGGAAAAGAACTGATACAATACTATGTGAGCTCCCACTGTAAGTTAAGTTGTTGTAGAAAGATAAAATTACAGTTTTGTATACTTGAGTCTGTAGAGTGAAATTTGTGTCTCCCACCATCTGAATCTTTTTATCCTTTCACTTTCTCTAAATCTCAAATTCTTGCTGTTGCACACCCCCTACGGTGTTTTTATGGAGGAGGTCAGCATGCACTTCTTCTGTGATTAATGTTCAAGTACAGTATGTTATTAAAGAAAAAAAAGAAGTGGAGAAAAAAGGAGAAAAATATAATTTAATAGAAAATTGTTTAAAATGTTACCAGAAATTTTTTAAATTAATAGAATGTTTGGAATATAAAGTTGTGAAAATCATCCAGAAAAAATAGTATAAAAGGCAAAAAGAGGCTGGACGTGGTGGCTGATGCCTGTAATCCTAGCACTCCAGGAGGCCGAGGCTGGCAGATCACTCAAGGTCAGGAGTTCGAAACCAGCCTGAGCAAGAGCGAGACCCCATCTCTACTAAAAATAGAAAGAAATTAGCTGGACAACTAAAAACATATATAGAAAAAATTAGCCAGGCATGGTGGCGCATGCATGTAATCCCAGCTACTCGGGAGGCTGAGGCAGAATGATTGCATGAGCCCAGGAGTTTGAGGTTGCTGTGAGCTAGGCTGACACAATGGCACTGTAGCCCAGGCAACAGAGTAAGACTGCCTCAAAAAAAAAAAAATAACAAAGAAAATAATAATTGATATTTTCCCCATATACATAAAATTGTAGGTAAAATAAATCATTTGTTGAAGTTACATATCTCTAAGTTAAACATCTCTCTTGTTATTAACTGCAGTAATCATTTGTATTATCTGCATTTAAATTTAAAATTGTTTGACCAAATAAAATAAAGGCTTTTTTTAAAAAGCATATTGTTAAATGCTTTTGTTGGAATTGCTTCTTTTCATACCCCCAGTTTTCAGCTATTGAAGCAACTATTAACTCTGCTTATGCCTGTTAGTGGCTAGATGCAGTCTTTCAGAATTTTCTTCCTAAGACAGCAGGACAAAATCAATGGCAGTTTCAGCTCTCTTGAAGATTGATGCAGCATTGCAATGCTTAGCAAAACCATGTGATCTTTTAATCAATCAGTGAAATAAATCTATGCAACTGGTGTCAGGAACCAAAGTCATTTTGCACTCACCTTTCCCATTCTCTAGAATCAAAAGAAATGAAATCTAAATTAGACTTGCTGAGCCACACTACGCAGCCTCTACTCCCAAAGGGATTTAAAATTTGTCACTGCTCAAAAGACTTGTCTTGCAATGAAAAAAATGGAGGTTGGCATATTTGTCTATAAAGATGAAAGTGATAGAGCATCTCCTATGGCCCTGGCTCATAAATAGGCTAAGGCAGAATATTGTCATATGAAAACATAATTTCTAATCACTGGCACACACACAGTAGCTGTATATTTTCACAGGATCCTGGAACAATTTTGCAAAAATCTTATGATTCACTACTCTGCCTCACATAAGATTTAATAAAATATTTTTTACACAAAATATTCTCTTTTTAGTCTTAAATATCCCAATGAAAGATGTTTCTTTAAAAATATAATTTATGGCCTTACCCTTTTCACTTCTAGGAACCTCTTCCACATAAAGCCAACTCTTGATTTAACCCAGATAATGGAGAAGATGAGTGAACCAGTGACTACAGAATGATCAATAATTGAAAAAGTAATTTAACCTTGCCTTGCAGTGTTGTGGGAGCATTGCATAGGAAGAACAATGTAGTGATATCTTAGTAATGTTTTTAAGAGCTTTTATTAGCTGATCCATCCAAAATTCAAGTGTGTATTAAAGGAGTGGCCATATTCAGAGTTTCTCAGATTCAGAACTAAAATAGCACTTAAATCATTTTCTTGGCCTCTGTAATTGAACACGTAGCCTCTCTCTGAACACTTTGTTAGTTGCCTAGGATCTCATTAGATTTATAAGTATACAGGAAGCAGCAGAAATGTATAGCTGGTTGAATAGATGTAGTTCCCAACCATACACATACAGCCAAAAAGAGTCACTTAATGAGCCTGGAGAATACCTCAACCCCTCCTCCAACTTTATCCTTTTGCTTTCCATTCGTAGTAGTCAGCATGCCATAGCATACAGCACCTAGGCTGAAAAGCATGCTGGAGTCTTCTAACAGGTCAGAGGAATGGGAAAGAAATGAGGAGCATATGCACAGTGTTGGGAAGCTAACACAACTGTAATTTTGTCTACAGATGAGAGAAGTTGATAAGCATCCAAATCCCTCGGTCCAAAGAGGTGTGGTTAACTTGAGCTTGATCCTGGTTATCATAAGTACCCCAGAGCATGTGCTGTTATAGTTGAGATAAAATAGTAGTAGTTTCAAGGCAGTATTTTATTTTATGAGGAGAGATGGTGGCATCACAATTCTAGATTGTCCCCAGCAACAGTTAGGGATATATCCAAACAAAGTTCCAGTTCCCTGGGAGAGGAAAGTTTTGGAAGGGTGTCATGGTTAGCCCAATCAGCAGCAGAAGCCAGAACACATAGGTAGACTGGACAAACAAGTAGACCTCGGGAGGAAAAGCTGTGGTTCTCTGGACAGAAGATTGTCCAAGCATTGCCTTAAGCACACCAGACATTGTAATAATAAGATCAATCAGATCCCACCAGCTGGTCTCCTGGAAGCTACTATTATACTCTCTACTTTAGTAAAAATCGACTCAGAAACTGGGCAGAAATGAGCTTTCAGGTTGCAGCCTCAGAGCTGAAGATTCAGCAGAGCTGAGAAAGTTGCAAGCACCAGTTATTTATGTTAGCCACATGTTTGGGATCTTCTCCCACCCAACCACTGTGCCTCCAGGTGCCCAGGGGTATGTGACATGGATAAACCACAAGATTCCTTCTAGGAAGCATTTCTCTCTCTGATCAGAGTTTAAGACCATATCATCTGTTATTTTTAAGCCCTATGTTTGAAGATGATTTATTGTAATTGCAAAGCATATGCTACTTTGTGTTTTATAAATGGAAACTGGGTGAGATGTATCCTTTGAAAGACATTCTTTGGGGCTATGTTTAATCAAACTCTAGCACTCAGAATGATTGTGTTCTTGGCAGAATTTCAAAATAAAGGCCACTCTGAGGAGAGGACATAAATTTATATTATAGCAAGGAGTATTTAAGCAAGATACCAAGATGACAATTCCAATTACAATGACTTTGGAATACAAGGTCACACAATGTTGTAAAATTAGGTCAGAACATTTTCAATAATAAGGTATGTTTAAGGGCAGTATCACCTAGAAACAGACAAATAAAGCCTTATGATTCCATGATCTTTTTTTTTCTAGTTATAAAATATATCATTAAGAAGACATTTAACCAATGTAAGTGTATACATTGTCTTTATGGAAATAAATGATAAAAATCAGGTGATATGTGGAGAGTATTTTATAAACTTTGCCCAAACCAGATTATTTACATACTGGAAAACCTATATCTAAGGCTTTTATAACAGGAATCAGACATAAGCAGCAAAATGACATGATTTTAACAGAACTGATTTTGATTCAGAATGAATAAGTGGTCTCCTGCTCAGTGATGAAGCTCATCTCTTTCCGATTTCATGAACGGAATCAATCAGCATTCGGAAAGGTGGTCTCCACATGTCTTTGTCTACTTAAGAATGCTTCTTCCATCTGGAAAGAAAGCTAGCCTGAAACATTACTTCTGTTGAAAGCAATTTTTTTCGGTAATTTTTTTCTTTGGAGTCATGACATAGTAAAGAACTATAGTATTCAGTATTGTGGAAAGATATTTTGGAGTTTCAACAGCACACTGGCAAAAACCTCATATCCTTCAGAGCATGGTCTGCATTCTTTGCAGTTCTGTACAGATTCTGAAACACAATGCTATAATTACACACTTGGATTCTGTGTTTGTTCTCCAAGCCTTGAGACATAAAGGTATTAAGTTTTCTTCCTTAGTAACAATAAAGTGTTTCTTATATTTGATTATTCAGTGTGGCAGAGACTACATCTTGTGCTGGATTAGAAAGAATGATTCATCCATTAACACCTTTTACCCATTTAGTAAGGAAACAAAATCCTGTTAAATCCATGAGAGTCTGTACCTTAGGGATCCTTTTGGACAAATAGCTGCCCCTGAGCCACTTTAATTTTCCTTTAGAGGTAAGGCGCTTAACACAAGGAGTAGTCTTTGAAATTGTATACTAGAAAGTTGAGAGGCTACGTCTATACCCACCTTAGTAAAATAATTTCAAAGTCATCTTGAATGTAACTTCTGGATAAACCAATTAGTGGTCCATTTGTATGTGAGATCAGAAATTTGTGGTATTTGGCAAAGGTGTAAAAAAAGATGATTTTAGCACAATGGGTGGAGGCATTTGAGTGAGAAAGGAGAATTCAGCCTTCTTATTTGTAGTGCAAGTCTTGCTACTTCAATAACTGCCCAAATCCTGTAACTCAGGACAAGATTTCTCCAAAGTCCCTGAGAAGACTGCTGCTTGTTTGGATCAGACAGCAACAGAGACAACTGCTGGGTGCCCATTCTTTCCTGTCCTAAAGGTAAGAGTCTAGAATGGTAAAAATCATGAGATTGGAAGGCACTTCAAAGACCTAGTCTAACCATCCATCTAATTCTTGTATCTCCTTTGTAATATCTCTGCTCCACGGTTATCCAGTAACAGAGAATTTATTCTCTGCCAGTGTGGTTCACTTCATATTTGTAGAGCTCCAACTATTAGAAAGGTCTTGCTTGTTAGGACTTGAATCCTCTCTGTGTATAGCTTCTTCTACTCACTGTTGCCAGTTTTACTACTTGGGTATGAAATAAACAAACGTAATCCTCCCTGACTGTGGCAGTTCCTCAGATGTTGGAGGACAGCTATCCTGTTATTCCTGAGGCTTTATTTTTTCCTCAATGGTAAACACTGCCAACTTTTTTGGCCATTTTTCATCTCACATAGTGCTAAAATCCTTGCTAGTATAGTTGCTTTCTTTTGAATAAATCTGAGTTTGTTTATAACTTTTAAAAAATGTGATATTAGCACCAGAATCCATTCTAGCATTGGAATAATCAAGAAACAGAGGAGAGCTAAACTCTTGCTTCCCCCTGAGGAGATCCTACACTTCCATCAGTGCAGACTAAGTTCACTATTTTGGTCAATTTTAATATTCCATTGACTTTTCTAGAGCTTCTTCTTGAACAAAAGTTTTTATATTTATGATCTATTGATAAGCTACATTTTTTTCCCATTCTATACTTGGACAGTTGTTTTAGGCTCAAGAACAGGACCTTGTATTTTTCTTGATTAAATCTTTGTATAATCAGACTATTACTCAAGTTTCTCTGAATCTTTTTGTATCCAGATTTAGTCAATTAACATATTCTCCCTCCGTACCCCAGTTTCCTTATCAATGGGAATAAAAGCTACCTCATAAGAAGGTTGTGAAGACTGTGTGAGCTAACTCATGGAAGATGCTTAGAATGGGGAAAATATATAAAAAAATGCTCAAGAAAGTAATTATTATAACTTTGTAAGCAAGTCCAGTCTACAAAAACATCTCTTAATTTTAAAGTACTGTTGTTGATATCATGAAATAAACCCCAACATTTTACAGTAAAATATTTTGGTCAAAGTTATAGTGTACGCAGTTTAAGCAACATGATATACATGATTATTAGAGGACTTTACAATTGCAGAGTCCAAAGATAAAAAATATTTTTAAAAATCCCTATACATTTCCAAGTAAGGAGGGACTATATAATTGGACAAGTTGAGGCTCATTTTGAATTGCTTTGAAAACTCCACATTCCCACCTCCTGGAGCCATCTGCTACGAGCAAACTCTATATCTACCAAAATGATAAATTGCTTTGCATATTCTCTAGGTTAAATCATTACCCAAAGCTGTAGGGGTAGATCCAAGTTGTTAATGACAAAGCACCCTGTGTGTGAGAAAGTTGAAACTTTCTTCAGTGTCAATCATTCACCAGAAGAATTAGCAGGATGGCAGAGAGGAAAATGCTTTTTGGTTTGTAATGCTCTCAGACCTGGGTTCACAACTTAGCACAAGAACATTTTACCTGTGTGTCCTTGGGAAAGTTACTAGCCCCTCGGTCCCTCCATTTTTGCTTTTATGGTAATGGGATAAAAGTAACTTCTAGAGTTGTAAGGACTTTGAAATAACACATGTGAAATACCAACTATGATTGATACTAGCAGTTATTATCAATCGCTCATATAAATGATGATGATGACAAGAACCAACAATAATTTATTTGTTGTCTACCAAGTTTCCATGAGCAGAATTTGAAAATCAGCCATGGCAATAATCCAATCCAATTATAAGACAATAGTGAGAGAATATAGAAAATATGACTATATCATATTATGGTTAAGTGTTTTAGAATCAATGTGGAAGTAAAATCTCTTTGAAATAATAACTTTTTACTTCTTAATTGAAAATATTGGATAGAATAAAGTCAGACGAGCTTCTAGAATGGCTTTATATTCTGGCATATAATTTCATTGAAACACAGGAATATTAAAAGTTTTTAACTTCACTCAACCTTTTTAAAATGACTGTTACATGGCCAGGTAAGCCAGACTCTAAAAAGACAATACCCTTGGTGGTCATAAAATGTGTCTCATTAAACTCTTTCAGTGTCTAAGCATTCTTTCCAAATTTGTGGAACCATAAATTGAAAATATTTTTATTTCAAAAATCACTGAATCATGGAACACTGTTAACATTTTCTTTCTTTCTCTGTACAGCACATTAAGCATGAAATGGAACCCAACATCAAATAGCCAAGGTCCATCCATTGAATAGCTTTTCTTTCTCTCAATAGTCAGTGAAATCTTTGTTTGCTTTGCAGAATGGAAGTATATGTTGGAGAATTAAAATACTATACATTTATCAAATGTGAAGAATTCAGTAAAATTTAATCTCTGAACTATAATATTTGAGATATGCAATCTCATGTAAAAGATAGATATGGGTTTACTTTAATTTGTACGTAGATGTTTACAGAAAATTTTAAGGAATCCTTCAGTAAATGCACCTTTAAAATGAAGAATAATTTTCAATTGTAAATTTTCAAATTTTCATTATTATGATTTGGTTCTTTATATATTGTTATTGTTTAAATGATACATCTGATATTTACCAGAGTTAATTGCTTTAGCATCTCTAAAATTTATACTTATAAACCTTCTAAATATCAGATAATTTTAATTAATGAACACTTTTAAATACATTTTTATTATTTATTGAGAAAATGTCAAAAATCTTAGATACTTAATTTTTTAAAAGAAAATCCAAATGGGTAGGGCTAGCATATGATTTACTATGTCATAGAGAGGACAAGATTTTATAAACAACTATATAATGAATTTTGCCACAATGCTCAAATGTTAAGACTGGCCACCAAATACTGGCTGAAGAAATTAGAAATCAACATAAAGTGCTATAGAAAAAAAATATCACTGAGCAAAAACTGGGTAAGCAAACTCTTGGCTATGAGGCAATCAATCAAAGATTAACCACAAAGTAAATCATACATATGTTTAGAGGACAATGGCTTGTGTTATTATCTCTTGAAAGTTTTTGCTTTTTTTGAAGTTACCATTTTCTGAAAAAGAAATTGTCAAAATATAGGAGGGCCATCAGGCCAAGATAAAGAGGATTGTCTAAAAAAAAGAGTGCTCTTTTTGTATAAGTTGCACTAGAGGCCATTATGTATATTGCAAATGCAGAGACTCTCTACTGAGAACATTGTGCTTCCAGTCCTCAGATTCAGTTCTTGTAGCTGGAAGCCTGAAGAGGGGATGAGTTTCCCGGTGGTGATGAGCCATATGAGAAACAAACTCCTAAACACCAGTCTTTATGGTTGGCTCCCCGTCTCCCGACCTGTGAACATGAATCAAGAAGCACATTGAGTGCAAGTCTTAGAGCGGGAGAAGATACTTGCAAAGCAGCTAGTCAACGTCTGCAAAGAAATTTCCCTAGTCAGAAGTGCAGAGCAGGCAAAGGGGCTGGAAACCTAAAGAAATGAACAATGGCGGTTCAATTTCTATGTGGATAAGAAAGCTAAACCAACTCTCTGGGTTAGGATGAGTTTAGATGAGGGGCAATGTAGAAATAGAATTAGGGAGGGTTCCAAGAAAGATAATAAGAATATTTTGTGTGCTTACAGGAAGCATTTCCAAGCAAGATGGGTCACGAGAGGAGCTCCATCAAAATAAGTTTGTCAAGTCAATTTGGGTAATGCTGAGTATTTTATCCTCTCATGGAGAGTCACAAAGCTTGGAAGAGAAGTTCTTCAGCAAATGAATCTTAATTTTGTGTAATGATTTATCATATTAAATTATTTTTAACATTAAATTTACCATTTCATATTAAAGACTTTTTTTATACTTAGCCAGGTCTAAGGAGGGTAGATAATTCGATTCTCATAAGCAGACACAGACAACAAATGACTGGTCCAAATTCATATCACTAGGTACAAGGTGGTGGCAATGCCTGCCCCAGAAATTCAGGATATTGTCCAGGGCACTTGACTGGAGCTATATCAGCTCAACAGAGAGAACCTTGAAAAAAAATTATTAAAGGTTTTTTTTTTTCCTGTTTTGCTGAAAGATAGTTGATAGAATAAACAGCTTTAAAAGGAATACTAAATTAAGAGTCAGGAGACATAGGTTCCATTACTGGCTTCACCACTGGCTAGCTGTGTGGGACCTGGAAAATGACATATCCTCTCTAGGCTTCGGATCCATTGAACTAGGTGACAACTGTTCAAGGCCCCCCAGCAGGCCTCTTGCTTCTTCTGAGAACAGAATCCCTTCTCCTGTGAGGATTCTTGGCCTTGTGGTTTGAATACAATCGACTCTACTTCCCTTTGTCCTGATGAGAGGGGTCTCATCACAAGCCTGGCATTGGCCACTGACCCGGTACACCCTTCCTTCTGCAGTCACAGTCCAGTCACAGAGGTTTGCTCAGCGATTGACACATGACCCTAACTGGGCCAGAGTTCTTCCAGGAAAAGACAATCTCTTTCTGCTGGGGTTATTATGTTGATAAAATGTGACTGTATGCCTAGGAGAATTCACTTTTTTTCCCTTTTCTCACCATGTGGAAAGAGCTTTTCTGAGAGATGGAGAAAGAGTTGGATGACATCAGACATCAGCTTCTAGTGCACCTGACATACCTGTATTCTTGGACTTGCAAGTCACATGAGTCAGTAAATTCAGTATTTTTTAAATTTAAAATTAGCTTGAATTAGATTTATGCTAATTGCAACCCAAAGAGTCTTAATTAATACAGTCTACTCTAGCTTGATATCTCCTTAATTTTAGGAGATATTTATGTTACTTAAACAAGGATATATCATTTTCTTAGAAACCTCATCTACAGAATATAGGGGAGGGAATTTCACACTTGATTTTTTTTGTTGTTGTTAATTATTTGGACATTGAAAAATCACGATGAGGGAAATGAATAAAACACTTGTTCCTGAGCTGAATTTGTAGACATACATAAGTAGCCTCAAGGAATTCATTTGGAGCACTTTCTTCAGCCCTTCCATATTCATGCTCATCTTGAGTTTGAATATATAAAGTAGAGTGAGCTTTGTGCATAGTGTCTGAAGACATGGGGAAAAATCAAATTAAATTGTTTGAGTATTTCAGGCCCCATATTAATTATAGATGAAAGTAAAGAGTACTTGATTTGCAAGGGAAGAAGCCACAAGTGTGTATGGCTCACATACCTGGATCTCCAAAGACACGTGCAAATGGATCAAGCAGAAGACAGGATGTTATCACATAAGGCCCCTTTAAATTCCATGATACTCTGCACTAAATTTCCAAGGTCTAGGTTAGTACCTAGTGCAGAGTCATGCCTATAATGGATACTAAATAATAAATATTTATTGATGACACAGATAAGGTTTGGCAAAGCTTCTTTGTCCTTTGGATATAAGAAAATTGAGCCAGCTGACAGGATGTTTGCAATTAGTCCAAGACTCCAGAGAGAAAAAGAGAGAAATGGAGAAGGAATTAACCATCTTCCACATTTTCACAATGCTTAATCCTTCCACTCAGAAGTTTTTGATCCTTTTATTAATTCATAATGTACAATTTTCTAACCTCCGTGTTGAGAATTCAGCAGCTGCTTGTAAACTTCTAGAGACTTTACTTGATAGGTTCTCTTTGTTTTCATTGACCGTCTTTAAATTTAGGGTTCCTTCTCATTTCTCTTAACTTAGCTTTTACATTTTTCAAGCTTCTACAATACATAATCATTGACTTTTCTTTCTCTTAGGGTTTTAGCTTCTTTTTCTTTATAATTCTTAGATGAAGATTAAAACATATATCTCAAGATATAGATATATTGTAGGACTCCAGTCACTTCATATAAATCTTATATACTGAACATTTTGAGACAATTTACTTGCAACTTTTTCATATGTTGTTTTATTATAAACAAATAAATAATGTAAAACAAAGAACTGGGAAATGCGTAATGCTTACTTTCAGTTTGTAGTAGAATAAACATGATTCCTGGACAGACAGATTGGGAAACACTGAGTATGTGAATATGTGCATGTGTACCTGCCTTAATCAATACTACTTAAAATATGAACTAAGTGATACTGCTCCATTTATAGGAAAATAAATAAAGCAAAAGAGACACTCTGGATCCTAGAGGGATTCTTTTCCCAAAGCAATCAGACATCTGGAGTCTTGGTCTGATAAAAATCAATGATTCTTTCAGGCAGTATATATTTAGATGTGGGTGTGGGAAGGAGTGCATAAAGAGAAAGCAATTGGTGAGAGTTGAAGACAAATGCAAAAAAAAAAAAAATTAATGAGAAAAACTGTAACCTTTTCTCCCTATAATAAACCATGCCAACGTGTAGGCTCTAGCATAATTATGTATGTATATCTCTATTACTATGAATTCCAGAAATGGTAAACAGGAACAATTTCCTTACTATCTGACTCTTGCTGGTAGATCATATATCTTCCCTTATGTATGTTTGTCCAAGCCTGTGTTTTAAAGTTCAAATGGATAGAAAACATCTCATTGTTTTCAGTAATAAGTAGTAATGCACCATGTACACATGAGTGCTTGAAAAACACTATATTACTATATTACACTGTATTTATGAGTCCATAGAATATTACTACCTAATGGAAACCAGTTTTAAAATGGGGGGGCAGGGCAGAATTTTGTTCTAGCATTATCATGGATGACTTGACCTTTTTTGTATTGATCACTCTATGCCTGCATTTGCCCACTCAGAAATATTTCAGCAAGCAAGCCCTTAAATATACTTAAGAAATAAAGCTATTATCCATTACCCTTTTGAAATATACATAAATAATCAAATAAATGAAAATAAGCCTTGTTTATTGTTATTTAGGTTAGAAGCAAGCCATTGTTTGCAAGTTAACTGAGGGGTATTTAAAAATGCATATAGTTATCCTCACAACAGTCCTTGTAAAAGCTCCCTCCAGAATATTCTGGGGTCCTTAAATATACTAAAGATAATAAAATAAATAAAATAAGATATATAAAAATATAAATTCAAACCATTTTATTAGGATCACTCACTGTAAATGATATATGACTGATAATATTATACAATTTATTTTTCCAAAAATTAATCCTGGATTTTCAGATATTTTAAGCATCTAAAACAATACAAAAATATCTGGAAAGGAGGACAAATGAGGTTGGCTATGGAAACAATTAACCACTGAGCATTGAAATTCCGACATTAGGAAACAATTACTACTGCTGGAGCTGCCTTAAAAACACATCCCATTTGAGCTATTGTGCACATGTCTACACGGGATTTGGCAGGTAGAAAAAAAGATTTATTGATTTCCGTTTGGAGGATTGCTGCAGACTTGCTGCTTCAACAGGCTTTCAAACTAGGTTTGAGTCTTACAGAACAAACTAAACCCTGGAATCCTTTCTTGTCATTGCAACCCCCAAAGTGACAAGCATAATAAGCCAAGGTTAAGGAAGGCTCTAAACTGCATGTGGAACAGGGGCTGTGTGCTGCTGCAGAAGATCCGAGGGAAAAATGCTTTGGGGGAGAAAAATTGGCTGTTAATGCATCTTCAAACACCCAAGTGGTTTCTATAAACAATAGAATATATTAGTCTCAGTGTGTACCTAGAAGAATCACGTATTCTCCAGTACACTGGCCTTTGCTTTCGTGGCTTTATCCAGTGAGAACATAGAGATCCGGGATATTTAAGGCCCTGTTTAGAGAGTGTGTAATCTCTCAGGTTAGAAACTGCTGTCTATCCAGGCCTGGCTAGGTGTCTGAAATTTTGCTTTGATTATTGTAAATAACATATCCTGAGTTGAGGAGCACTTGACTTTTGTGAGAAAAATTTCTACACAAAAGATCAAGACTGGAAAGGTAAAGTATATTTTTAAGACACATAATGAAGAAATCTATGAAAATCTTAAGAGACAAGAAAATGTTGAACAGATTAATCCAATGAAATCATAGAATGGGAATGTCCTTTTGGGATGCATCTTCCTAATTTTAGGGATGAGCCCACTTAGCTGCTTAGAAACCACAACCAAAATTTCTAATAAATCAGTCCAGTGTGCCTTTCTCTTCCTCACTCAGAGTTAGGGTAGGAAGACAAAAGAACAGGACTGACTCAGATCCAGTGAGAGGCCAGGGCAGCTTGGAAATCAGAAATCATGGACCATCACCAGGAGCTAGTGTGATCTCAGACTGGGCTGAGTAGTGTGATCTCTGCTTTGACTTCCCTCATGTTACCCAACACTTAAATTCTTGCTACATTTTCAGAGAGAGTAGGGAGATTCATATCAACAATCTTAGAAAAAATAACTTTATCAACAGTTGCTTAAGTTACTTATATGCAGGACACCCAATTAGGCTAAGAAATAGCAGGGGCTGTCTACCCAGCCTGAGATCCCACTCATCCCCAGCTGTGTCTCACCAGTCTTCTCCCTGGGTCTGCTGTATTTCCAGAAGGGCTTCAGAAAGTATCAGATAAGTCCCTATGGACCATGCCAGAACAAGCAAGCTTTTACAGGAATCAGTCTCTCTCTCTCTCTCAGAGCCTCCTATTAATTACTGACCAAATGGTGGATTTAAGTATGGGATGGTAGAACCTGCCTCTTGGCATTTATTCCATTCCATTCCCAGGCTCTTAAGGCGGGCATTATTTTCTAAGATGAAACACAAGGAGTGACATTCAAGACCTATTTTCCTTAGAGCATGTCTGTAGGAAAGGATTGACTCTCCATAATTTCTAGCCAGGAGTTAAAAGTTTCATTTAATGCATCTGTTATAATAAGGGACAAAGAGAGTCAAAGGCAGAGTGAGAGGGAGTGGTGTGGGGCTTCAGAAAGTGGTTGCTGTGAGCCCATTAGGGAATAGTGAGTGTAAAAAGCTTCTTGCACACATAGCCTCATCTATAAAAACCAGAACCACTTGGCATCTCTCTAAGTAACAAATGGATCTAAGAGCTGGAGAGAAGGGATGTTGGCAGGAAATAGTCCCCAGGGCTATGTGCATTTCAGATTGTGTGCATTTCCCTATACTGCATAGATCATAGATTACAGAGCTGTGTTCACATATCTTTTCTACCTAAAGACTAAATTTTGCAGGTTCTGGTTTGTCTCATGATCACAATTTCTGGGGGTAAGAGAATAAATCTGGACAGATGAGATTAAGGAGAAACTATAAATTTTTGCTTTTGAGACACAGGGAAGAGGAAAGAGGTGTGAAGAAATATTAAGTGGAACAAGATAGAGAAGATAATAGAGGTCTTCAACCTTGGGAAGGCTCCTCTCTCAACTTTCAGGACTTTAGTTTTAAATGAAAACCTCTGTTCTATACAAACAATTTGAAATTGACCTGTATGTTTAACCCTTCCTATGCCCCCCATTGTGTCTAAAACTATAAGCTATAAGCATGCACCTTGCACACACACACAGCAGTGTACAAACTGAGATTCCTACAAACTGTAGCTAAATTTTTTTTTATCCCAAATTGATTTCCACCAGAGCACTGAATTCACTGGTGAGCCAATAAATCTACAAGAAGAAAGGACCCTCAGTGGATGATGCAACCGCAAAAACCTGAGTTAAATTTTAAACATCTCATTTGCCCCAGGGTGAACCCATTGCTCTGCTTTGTTTCTCCCTTTAGAACATAGAGGGAGCAGATGAACTCAATACCACAGAAACTGTCTACAAAATAGGACATCCCTACAAAATGACATCTCTATTTCCTGTCCTATCCATTAGCAAAAGTAAACTGCCTTCCATGTCTCACACTGTATTGACTGTTGACCCTGCTCCCTCCCCAGATACCAAAAAAAACCAAAAAAAACAAACAAAAAACGAACAGGTAGGCCCTTACCTGTCGAAAAGACAAGAACAACAGGCAAAACTTCAAAATGCTTTTTTTTTTCAAGCCTGATATTCATTAGTATTCAAAAAAAAACCATAGTAGGTAGGTTGTTATTCCTGGCAAGGTTTACTTTGAGAGTGAAATGGACACCTAGTAGTGGACAAGATGTTAAAGGGCAGGCAAACCTTTTGATCCTAACCTTTGAGTCACTGAAATTGTTTATACCAGCTGTGTTTCTTCCCAAGTAAATGGAACAATTTATGGTTATTTGATTTCAGTCAGTCTTACAGCTGCTACTGTGAAGTCTTTGAAGTTTGAATTGCTCTAGCATCTTAGTGGAGCCTTTATAGTCTTGAAAATATTTAGGATTCCACCCCAGGCATAAAAATAAACTGCTTAAAACCTTTTGTCAAGTTTAAGCCTCAAGTTATTGTATCCCTTGCATTATTTTCACAGGCATCGTTTTCTAGGCTTTTATTTCCAACACTGTTCAATTTCTGAGCACTTAAATGTGCCAACAACCATCTATCTGTAGCTCTACTCCAGCCCAGTTTTTCCAGTTTTGGTTGTAATATTCATCTCTGACATTCAGGACCTCGGCTAACTCCTCTGAACCCTTTCCTGGGCCTGCGCTGACTACTCTAAGCAGCAGCAGGCCTGGTGTCTCTTTTAATCACGCCCTTTTGCTAGAAAAAGTAATATGGCAAAGACAATAGTACATATTACGTTGTAGTGACAATAGTTTACCCCAGGGAGTATTGGCGTCACTGTGTGTACTTTAGCAGCTACTTTTCCTCGCATTTTATGATTTTTTTTTCCCCTGAGGTGGATCCCAACGCCTCTTGCTGACGTTCCTCAGGGCAGCGACCTCCCTAAAGGCTGGCCAGGCCGTCTCTTCCTTTCATTAGCGGTGTGATCCTCTGCTCCCGCCGGCGCCTGGCACGGAAGTGTAACCTTCCCGCGGGGCCCTCCTGTCGTCTCACCTACCTGAGAGCTGAGACTAAATGAAATATAAAATATTAACTACAAGAGAAAACAAAGGATGCTACCTCCAACACAGCTCTGTGCCCCCCGCTTGTCTACGTCTCACTCATCCCTGGTCTTCTCCGTCTCGCCCCACCCTCGCCCCTCCATGGGATCCACAAGTTGAATAGCAGCTCTCCAGGGCGAATTTCCCCGACCATGCTCACCACCGTCTGTTCCCCCCTGCCGAGGAGCGCAGAATGACCACCAGGAGGCCAGGAACAAAACACTTAAATGTTGCATTTATTAAGGAAATGTTAAATAAGGGGGAAAAAAAGTCAAAACGGTGTCACGGATGTCAAGAGCACTTTAGTGGCGTAAACCGTGCAGTCACGAGCTACGAGTTCTATTCTGGGTCTCTGTCCCGGGGTCAGCTGGAACACTTGCCCCCCACCCCCAAAAGACCCAGTTGGAAATGCACTAAAAGAAACAACTCACCCCGTTCATATTCGCAGGCTCCCCCTCCCCCCACCCTTCTCCCATGGCAAAACTCTACCCCCAGGCAGGCAAACAGGCCACTGGGGCAGAAAAGGACTTATCAAATATACAAATTCAAGCATACAAACAAAAATCCCTTAAAACGGCACGTTACAATCAATCAAAGGTATTTATCGCCTCTCCCCGCCAGGGCTGGAGGGAGCAGGAGAGAGTGGGCGCGCATCCGGACAGGGATTTGTGCGTCCCCATTAGGTCTGTTGTGTGGCGTATAAACAAGTCACTTTTCTGGTCACCAGGTGATCGGTGCCGCTGGGTCTCTCCCCTGACCGCCCTCTTCACCTGTCCCCAGCGCTTGGCCCACCTGCGGGTGGAGAACGGCCTTCGCCCCGTCTGTCTCCCCACATCTCACGCAAGCGGCAGCTTCCAAAGTTCTGCGCCCTAATCACTCTGTTCTTGCCACTTGCTGCCGAGTCCAGAAGTCAGATGCTCTTCTCTTACAGGCATGGGGACTCTCAGAGGGTGAGCGAGAAACGGGTCGCTTCATCCCGAAAGGTTTAAGTCAAGAAAAATAATCGACTCCGACAGGTTTGCTTCGCCCAGTCTCTGATGGTGAGGGGCGCAGCCGGGCTGGCGAAGTGGGGAGGCATGGGGACGGCTGCCGCGGGAGCCGGGGGACCGCTCAGTAGGGCCCCACGACCACCGCCTCCACCTCTTTAGACGGTCTCCGGTCCTTCACCAGGAAGTTGATCATGCCCTCGGACTTGATGAGCAGGTTACAGCCGAGGAAGAAGATGCCGAAGACCACGGTGAGCGAGAGCACGCACATGACCGCGATCTGCACCACGCGCATGATGTACAAGCTGCGCTCGTCCGGGCCGCCCTCGGCGAAGCCGTCGTCGGTCACCACGGACGCCTGGGTGCAGCAGCGCACCGCGCGCTCCAGCGCCTCGCTGCTGTTGGCCAGGAGCAGGCCCGCCACGTCGGTCTGGTTGCCCAGCACCGGATTCATCGCGGGAGCGGGCGAGCGTCCGGGGAGGCGCGGGTCCGAGGGGCGGAAAGGCTGTGGCGCGGGAGGAACAGGTGCCGGGCTGAGCGCTCACTTGCAGACTTGCGCGCGCAGGGGCTCCTAGCTCTCTCCTTTCCAAAGTCCCTGGGCCGTGGGAGTTTCCCAGGAGCCTCTCCGACGCGCGCCGCTGCCTGGCTCTTCTACGCCCTGCACGCCGTCCGCTCCTGCCCGGGCGGCGCTCGTTCCCGGCGCTCGCTCGACTGGGGGCTGTTAGAACTTGGCGGGGCTGGGCCAGCCCGGCCGTGGGAGGTGCGGGCCGCGGCGGCTGCTGTGAGCAAACAGCGGCCCCTTCCGGCCGCGCCGCCGCTCTGCACCCGCCGCCGCTGCTGGGCGGTGGAGGAAGCAAAGGGGAGGGAGAACCTCGTCTTGCTTTTCTTGCTTCGCCTCTTTTTGCAACTCCAAAGGCCACGCAGCGGTCACCGTCCTCTTCTGGCTTGCTGGATGATTAAAGAGTTTTCGGGGGAAGGGGGGTGCGGTCAACTGAAAGTTTCAGAAGAACTGGGACACACCAGCTGTGTGTGTCCTTTGCCTGCCTCCACTCTGACCTCCGAGCGGGCGGAAAGTGGCGACGAATCGCAGGTGCCAGATGGTGCTGGCGAAGGCGAAGCCACCGGCCCGCCGCCTGTGCCTGGCTCCGTCTCTCCTGCGACGGATTTCTAGTGGAGTGAGGTGATCTGAAATGTTTTTTAAAAGCGCAATGAATTTAGAAAGTCAGGAAAGAAGGAACGAAAGAAGAAAGGAAGGAAGGAAAGGTAAAAGGGAGGGAAGGAGAAAGAAGTAAGGGCTCCACCCCCACCCCACCCCACTTTACAAAAGCGATTGGGAGACAGAGCAAGGCAGGTTTTATAGCGATTTTTGAGGCCAAGGGAAGAGGGCTAGAGGAAGGAGGTGTCCTGCCGTGGCCCTTGTGTGGAAGTGGTTGCCAGGAGCAGGGTCACCTCTCTGGGAAGGGAGGTGGACAGAGTGACCACTTGCTTATCATTTTAATTGCAGATGAGATTCTGGATGTGCTTCCAGCATTTTTGTCTGTTGGCAGTAAATCAGTTGTTTAAGGGTATTGCTCACCAACATCCATCGCCTGGAACGCTGGCCAACTGTGGAAGCCGTCCTCATTTTCCATAAGCTGATGCTTTCACCCTTAGTCATTTCAAACCAAACTACAGATGTTTTAGGGGCCTTATTGAGGCTTTGGCTCATTATAAATTGGCTGTTGGTTTCTGTGAAACCTGTCAGATTAAGTTTCTTACACTGTAGAAGAATACTTCAGGGTTCCCCCGCCCCCTTTCTCCTTCTCTTTCTTTCTTCCAGCTGGAAACCAGTAACTTGAAGGCCAGTCCAAACCTTTAAGAGAATGCATATACTAAATTTCTATGAAATGTTATCATTACACATACGTGATAAATATTTGAGGTGATGAGTATACCAATTACTCAGATTTGATCATTCCACAATGTATACATGTAGCAGAATATCACTTTGTACCCCATAAATATAGTTTTCAATTATTTGTCAACTAAAAATAAAATAAAACTAAAAAAATGTGGTAGCTGTCTTGCCATTTTCAACTCTATTTTTTTTTCTCACTCTGTCACCCAGGCTGGAGTGCAGTGGTACCATCCATAGCTCACTGTATGTAACTCCTTGGGCTCAAGAGATCCTCCCGCCTCAGCCTCCCCAAGTAGCTAGGACTATAAGTGCATGCCAAACCACCGTGCCTGGCTAATTTTATGTTTTTGCAGACATGGGGTCTCACTATGTCACCCAGGCTGGTCTCAAACTCCTGGCTCAAGTGATCCTCCCACCTTGGCCTCCCAAAGTGCAGGGATTACAGGCATGAACCACAACACCCAGCCTTCAACTCTACTCTTAATTCCACTCTATTTGCTGGATATATCTTTATTTTTGTCTTCTCAAACATCATTTATTCCATGGTCAGAGGTTTCCTTAAATATTTTTGCACTACTTCCTGACTATCATAAAATGGAATGAAATGCCTTTTCCAATTTTTTGGATGTTTATTGTATATCAGTTGCAATAAGTTTGGTTCTTTTAAATAGCTATTGTTTTGGGGGTGGAGGCTTCACCTACAATTCACCTGGTTTATGGCTCTAGTTTCACATAATGTGGCCTGCAAAATGCCCCACTTTCAACAATTTCTTCTTTGAACAAATTTATTATTAATTGGTTGGAAAGAATTTATTTAAATATTACTATATAATCAGTCTATCTTAATGTGGGTAATACTTAAAAATAATAAAATATAATGTATGTGTGAAAGAGTTACACAAATATAAGAAAATATAAAGCAATACTGAAATGAATGGTAGCAGAAAGTAATAGAAATTTTAAAAAGCCAAAGGTCAGAGAATAGAGGCTGAACTCCAGGGCTGTTAACTTGCACAGGATTGTGTGTTTAGTAGAAGTTGGATGTGGATGAATAGAGGAGGACTAACTCTTTCTTTATGTGACAAAAAAAAGAGAGAGTTAGTTTATAGTACGTTTGTAAGGTCCAGTATGGCAGGATGCTAAAAATGTTAGTTGAACAACCAGAATTTATTTATTGCTATTAACAGTATTGCTGTTTTAGTCAGAAGTCAGTGTTAAAATGATCAAACCTTGGAGTCCAGGGAGGTTTTATATCTCATCAAAACTTTAGATCAGGGAAACACCCCTTTAAATGACATAAGGTACCACTCTCACTTTGTTTTTTTTTTTGGTTTTTTTGGTCTTCAGCTTAAGCTGTTAACCAGCCACAAAATCATTGCGTAAGATAATGGTTATCCTCCTGTAGCTCATTCAGAGCTCTGGTTTTATTCAACAAAACAGTGGGATTGTCTCCTTTATTTCCCGCCCCCCGACTCTGGTTTTGTTGAATAAAATTACTTGGAATATTTAGATGGAAATTAATTCCATCTAGTAGTACAAAAATTACATCTATCACTTATTAATCAACTTAAGGGTGTCTGGGCTGCTAGAGCTTTTCTACAAAATAACTTTATTTGTCTTTTCCTTTTGTATTTTGAGTGAACAGTTTCCTCTCAGCTTTACTCCTTTTGTTCATCTGTTTCCTAGGAAAATTTTACAAGTGTGGGGAAAGAAATCTTTAAGAAATGTTGACATTGAAAAACTTAATTTCCAGAAAAATAGGTGGTAACATGACATGGAGTGAGGGACATACTGATGATTCACATTAAAGAAAATATGTTTAATACATAGAAGGACTCACTTCTGTATTTATTTAACTGGTGACCCCTTCTACTTCATTGGAAAAAAGTAGGTTTGATTTTTTTTTTTTTTTTGAGACAGAGTCTTACTTTGTTGCCCAGGCTAGGGTGAGTGCCGTGGCATCAGCCTAGCTCACAGCAACCTCAAGCTCCTGGGCTCAAGCAATCCTTCTGCCTCAGCCTCCCGAGTAGCTGGGACTACAGGCATGCGCCACCATGCCCGGCTAATTTTTTCTATATATTATTAGTTGGCCAATTAATGTATTTCTATTTTTAGTAGAGACGGGGTCTCGCTCTTGGTCAGGCTGGTTTCGAACTCCTGACCTTGAGCTATCCACCCGCCTCGGCCTCCCAGAGTGCTAGGATTACAGGCGTGAGCCACCGCGCCCGGCCTGGTTTGATTTTTAAATGTTAAATACTCAGCATTTTTTAATGTACCTACTACTACACAAGGACAGAAACACAGGCCTACTCTTCCCAGAAAATTTATCTATGGCATAAATAAATTCTGCAAGGGTATTCCTGGCCAATATTGATGGCAGCTGTAATCTATTGTTTGAATAGCCTTGATGTAGGACCAGGCATTTTGAATACCAAAAGCCTTTTCCTTGATTCTTTTATTTTGTGTATTATGAAAATATTAAGTAGACATTTACAAAGAGAATTTCAGACAGTAAAAGTATATTTATTGCTTTGGGGCAATCTTTTAAAAAAATAAGTTATACTGTATTACACAATATAAGTAGGAGTAAGAGTAGGAACTCCTATTCGGAAGCCATTCATAATAGCAGCCTCAGGAGCTGAAACACAAGAAGAAAGCCAGAAATAAGCAAAATAGGTCATTCAGTCACCAAAATAGATACTGTGAAAGCTAAATACATAAGTTCATATACTTTATGCTTAGATTCACCCTTCAAATTATCTCTCAGAACCTAGGAACCTTTACTTTTCACACAGTTTTAACTTTCTTTTTAAATCTGTTTTTCTTGAAGACAGTGTATCAGTATCAACATGTGAGTTGGAGAGGAGGAAATGGCTAGAGGTTGGTGCTTTTATAACCATGAGGAGTAATGCCAAAACATTAAACAGCATACACAGATTTTCTAAGAGCATAGAGGACATTTTATTAATGAGACAAACAGTCTTAGATGGCGAGGAGTCTAGTAAAATGTGTAAAAGCATGGCTTTGAATCCTGCTGTTTTTGCTTACTAGTCATGTGATCTTGGGCAAGTTTTAAAAAATTAAAAAAAAAAAATTTATCCTCTGTGTACCTTACTTACTTATCTGTGAAATGGGGATCATATTTTACAGAATTTTGAAAAAATTGATCTGTTCTGTGGAAATAATTGGGAGCAGTATCAGGCACACAGCAAGATCACAAGTAAATATATATTGCAATAGTTCTTGAAGAGGCATCAGTGTGTGTAAGTAGTAAAACAAAAAAAAATTTGTTCAATATTTTCTTTTTAAGATAAAGCTGGAAAGTGAGTTATACATTTTAAAAAAGATTTCCATATAAAGTGATCGACCTTGTTAAGTAAAAAATGCAAAAGATGTGGAGAAATTGGAACCTTTGTGTATTGCTGGTAGGAATGTAAAATAGTGCAGCCACTGTGAAAAACACTATAGCGGTTCCTCAAAATATTAAACATAGAATTGTCATAAGATACAGCAATTCTACTTCTAGGTATAGTCTCCTAAAAATTGAAAACTTATACTCAAACATATATATGTACACTAATGTTCATAGCGGTATTGTTTGCAATAACCAAAAGGTGAAAGCAACCCAATGTCTATCAACAAATGAAGTGATAAACAAAATGTGGCACATTATTCAGACTTAAAAAAGAGTAAAATTCTGATACATGCTACAACATGGATGAATCTTGAGGACATTATGAAATAAGCCAAATACAGAAGAACAAATATTTATGATTCCACCTATATGTGTTCCCTAGAGTAGTCAAATTCATAAAGACAGAAAGTAGAGTAGTAGTTACCAGGGATTGAGAAGAGGGATATTAGAGAGTTATTATTTACTGAGTACAGAGTTTCATTTGGAAAAGACCAAAAAGTTCTGAAGATGGATAGAGTAATGGTTGCACAATGATGTGAATGCACTTAATGCCACTGAATTGTACCCATAAAAATAGTTACAAAGGTAAGTTTTATGTCCTATGTCCTATGTACTTTGCTATAACTAAAATTTTTAAATATTTTTAATTAGATCTAGCATAAATATATAAGTTTTAGAAAATACAGAAAACTAAGAAAATAATCTCCAAAAATTTATTACTCACTTAGCTTTAGTAATGTAGAATATTTTCTTCCATCTTTTTGCTATGCTTATTTTAATGGAGTCATGACCATGCTGTAAATATAACTTTATAACTTGCTTCTCTCCCTTAACACTATATTTTCTCCAACACAAAAAACTTATATGAACATTTTAAATGAGTATAGTACTTTGTTATGTGAATGTACCATTGTTTAATAAACTGTAACCCTATAACTGAGCAGTTATGTTGATCTCAAATATTGTTATTTAATTAATTACACACAAAGAACATTTTTGCTCAGAAAAGTTTCTATATTAAACTATATTGATAGAATGAATTTATAAAATTATAATGTTTAGTGAAAACAATATTATTTTTGCAAAAAGCAACAAACAACGAGTTGTTTGCAAAAAGGGGTTGTACCAATCTTCAGTCCCATTTGTAAAGTGCAAATGTTCATTTTATCATACCTACTAGAGCAGTAGTTCTCAACTTTGGCTACATGTTAGAATCACTTAAAGAGTTTTTAAAAATTTTGATGCCCAAACCAAACCCACAGTAATTAAATTAGAATTTCTGGAGGTAGGACCCAAGTGCCAGCATTTCTTACATTTTCCCAGCCTGGTTGAAAATCACTGCTTAAAGAAATATTTTCCAAGCTTGCCTTATCTTAAGATCACCTAGGATGGGGATGAGAGGTGACCGCTTCCAGGTCTTATTGCAAACCAAATGAATCAGAATTTACCAAACTTGCTTCCTGGGTCTCTCCCCTGGAATTCTGCTTGATGGGTCTGGAATGGTTTCTATAAATTTGTATTTTTACCTGAATATCCCAGAAACCACTATTATTAAGCACCAAGTATTCTGATTTTAAAAATTATAGTTGCAAGTTTGATAGGAAAAAAGTGGTACCTTGTTTGAAGTTGCATACTATTATTGTAGTGGACAATTTTTCCACATATTAATGTTTGTTATAGAACCATATATCCTACTTTGTAAACTTTATATTCAGGTTCTTTATTCTCAGTTGTAGTTTTATCATTTATACGGATTTATAATACTTCCTTTATTACATATATTAACCCTTTGTATGACATATTTGTAAATCTGTTTCTAACTAATTTGCCTTTAAAATCGTGCTATATTCTTTTTGGGCATATGGAATTTTCTTACACATATAAATACATCAATATCTTCATCCGTAATTTCTTTCATTGCTTTTAATCTTAGAAAGGCCACCCTCATCCAGGATTTAATTATTTTATATATATTATTATTTATATTTTTAAAAAGTATTTTTCCTATTTGCATTGCTTAATATTTTGCACTATGGACTAGGTAGAAGGTATTTTGGTGCAAAATAAGTTTTTCCCAAGCCTAAACAGTCCATCAATATGTATAATAGTATACTAAATAATGCTGACAAAATTTTTAAATTTACTACTTAAAGGATTTCAGGTATCTTTTTCTTTACAATATGCAACCTTCATTTTAATTAAATTTTTAAACTTTAAGCTTGTAAAATGCAGAGATTGTGTCTAATTTATCTTTTAAGTATCTATTCTCTTATGCTACTCAAAATTATTACTTGATAAAAGTAGTTCAGAGGAAAAACAACTGGGAAGAGAGGGGAACAAAAGTTAAACCAAGTGCCTGCCTCTTCTTATTATTTAAATACATTCCCTGGATCTCTTCTCTGTGACATCCGGTGACAGTCACTTCTTTCTGTGAGAAAGCCAATGAAGGTTGTCCTTGTGTTACCCAGTTGACTCCATTGAGTCAAGGCTTTCTTTAAATGCACAAGCATGTGGAATAATATGGGGAGCAGCACCCACATGCTCTCATTTGTTAATATCTATTTACTATTGTTGAGATAAAGGGCCAATAAAAGCATGTAAAAACTCACCCCAAGCTTGATTTAAAACTTCTGACCTGTGAGCATGCCGGGAAGTTTTCAGAGTGATACATTGTAGACCTATGCTCTCCTATTTTTAGATGTGCAGTGTGGACAATTTTTGCCTCCACAGAATTTCTGTCATTATTTCACTCTGATTTTCTGCCCACTCTTTAAAGTCTGCATGATTTAGACTTTAGAGTGAAAAAGCCACTGAGCTGCTTAAAGCCTTTTGTGTCACTAATGCATCCTTTCCCATGATAAAGAAAAAGGAACTGCACCAACCTCAACATGCAGAAAAGCAGCTGGCTGCAAGGTGGCTCAGAAGCTGCAATTTATCCAATTTCTCCACTTCAGCTCAATTAATCTGAGGCAGGATTATATCTATGTCCATAGAACAGGTTTGCGTTATTTTACTACAATAGTGATATAAAAATACGAAGGAGAAATCATCATGGAAGCAAAAGAGGAAAACAAAATCTCTCCAATAGCATATTCAATTTAGACTTGTATATTTGAACTCACAAAGATTTATGTCTTCTGCATATATATATACACACAATGGAGGGAAACAATGACGGTCACCTATATTCAGGTAACAAGCAAGAGTGGCTGTATTTCTGTGTTTATGCACAGATCACAGTGGCAACAATAGTCCAACATTCACTGTATGCACACCTGTGATTCTGTTGTTAAAAACTATTAAAAGTCAATGTGATTGATGTCGTTGGACAAGTCACTTACCAGCATCACTCTGCTCAATTTCCTTTCTTTATCTCTCAACCATTTCTCCTTCCTCTCCAAGATTTTTATGGCAATTAATGAGTGTATTTATTCAGAAAACATTTATGGAGTATCTTATGTGTATAACACTGTCTAGAGGTACAGAACTAAGGGTCGCAGTCTCTGCCTTCCAGGAGTTAGGAAGCAGACCAGCAAAGAGGCAATTATTGTAGGCTGTGATAAGTTCTATGGGAGATACATGAACAGCATCTAATCTGGAATGGGGCATGGGGAGGATGGTAATGAGGACGTGATACGTGAGCTGAGTTGTGAAGGATGAACAGGAGAGGAGCTGACCAGGTGAGGCTTGCCAAATGCACCAAGGTGTGAGAGAACATATATTTTACTTTTTTGCATGCAAGTAGTTCTGTATTTTTGGAGTATTGATTACTATAAGTTGGGTAATGATTAAAGAATTTGGAGAGGCCAGATCATGAAGGGATTTTTATGTTATCGTATGGAATTTGGATTTCTACTTGAATGTCGTGGGGAGACATTGAAGGATTTTAAGCAGTAGACTAAAAAGTCAGATTTGCATTTTAGAAAGAATCTCTGCAGGCAGTGCTAAGGAGTACTAAGGTATGTGAAACCTCTGGGAACAGTATAAAGTCTTATGCATTAAATGTTAAATAAATCACACCAGAGATGCCTGGTAGCCCAGGAAAGGAGGTGGCTTTTCATTTCTAGAACTTCATTTTGTAATTAACTGAAGACAGCATCCAGAATATGAACATCCACTTTTTTGGTTTTAATTTTTTCAGTTGTGCTGGACATGTTTGTGAAAGAGAACTTTGTCCCTATAGTGAACCTCCCTGAAATGACCAGAGAAGGCATTTTCACCTGGTGAGAATCTGTTCTTTCTCTGTGATAATAACTCTTCTGGTTGCAGTCTGTCTCTGTATTCAGGATGTCACATTCACACACACTGAGCAATGACTCTCAGTCCTGTTTGCTAGAGTGTTTTATTAGGCGCTATTTGTTTCTCAGCAACCCAGAGCTGTAATACATTGCTCCAAATGTAGCTTTTGTGATGTTTCACACATAATTTTTTTTTTTCAGGCTGCTGAGTGACACACTTTCACTTTGATAGTCACCAACCATCTCCATGGCCTACCCAGATAATGATGTCTTTGGTGGTTCTTGAATCCAGCTGGTGGTCTGACTGCATTTTGTATCTTGCTAGAGAGCCTGCCTTGAATTTAATGTCTATGGAGCTCATGTAGTGACAGTGTTGAATCCAAATTCTGGGTGATGCATCTGTGATACATCCAAAGCTATTTCTAATATTAGAAGACTTAGACAATTGAGAACTCCAAGAAAAAAATAATGAAGCTTGCTATGGTTTGACTGTGTCTCTTCCAAAATTCAGGTATTGCTAATGTGATAATATTAAGAGGTGGGTTCTTTAGGAGGTGACTAAACTATGAGGGCTCCTCCTTCATGAATGGGAATAGATGCCCTTATAAAGGGGCTTGATGAAGGGAATTTGTCCTCTCTTACCTTTCTGCCTTCTGTTATGTAAAGATGTAGTAAAAAGGCCCTCACCAGATAATAGCACCTTGATCTTGGACTTCCCGGCTGCCAAACTGTTAAAAATACATTTCTGTTCTTCATTTATTCCCCAGTCTATGGTATTTCATTACAATAGCACAAAAAAGACTAAGATAGAGCCCCATTCTACTTCTTTAATGGCTGATTCCTAAATGTTCAACATCTCTTGATATCCCCTATAGTACAAAGATTGTTTGAATAGCACTAAGACATTTAAAGAAAAAGAAGAGCCAGTTGGTGGGGCATGTTTACTCATTCTCAGTCGAAGGTTACATCTCACTGTTATGGGCAGAGTATCAGTCATTACTACATGCAAGTGGAATCACTAATCTCCAAACTGTTGATTAATAGAGGCTGGGGTAACATCAAGGCAACCCACCATTTTAGAGACAAACTTTAAAGACATAGTAGATAAGAACAGGTATATACAAATGGTTCCTAGTACATATTGGATCTTAAATAAGAAAATAAATTGTGTTAATAATAGCTTATCAAAACTGTTGCAAGGAAAAATTTCTTATCATGCATAGTTAAATTATGTTACTAAAAAGAGCTTTAGCAATGCAACATCCACAATGCTGATCCAAAGCAGGCAAGTCTGCCAATATGTTACCTGTCTATCTAGAACAGGAAGTGTCCTGGCATATGGAATTACTTCATTCAGTCCTTGTGACAGGAGTACCTCTGTTAAGATGGCTGCCTCTGAATAATATTCTAATGGCATTAAAAGTAACTATATTTTCCATGAACTTACTGGAAATTTTTAAAAACTTCAATTTTTTAATTGTTAATAGAGAAAATGATTATATATAGATAATCTAAAAGAAAAAACTATTAGCATTTTGTCTGTTTAACAAATTTTCAGGAATATGCTTGGATTAAAGAGAAATATATAATTCAATAGTTAGAAAAAGAAAAGAAAAAATTCTCTTAAAATATTAACCTATAAAATACACAAGAATAACTGTCAAGGAATGTGTAAAATTATTATGAGAAATAAACACAATATTTTAGAGAGTTATATGAAGGTATACCAGAAGAAATGGAGAGACATGTCTCATTCACGAATGGGATGAAAAATGCCATAAAAATGGTGCATTCTTTATAAGTTATTGTAATTATCATCAAAATATTAATGAGATTAAATTATAGAACTATAAAATTTATGTTTATGGGAGTGATTATCATACATTTGGAAAAAAAAGAGTGATGAAGGAAGATTTGCTCTACTAAGTTTTAAAACATTTGAGCAAGAATGGAAAGAAAGATCACAGTAGAATAGAACACATGACCATAAAAATACTCTGGTATGCTTAAATATTTAGATGAGAAGAAAGAAGTACTTTTACAAATCAATAGGAGAAAGGATGAGCTATAGAATAAATGGAGCTGGGAAAATTGCTTGGATTCAATTCAATTAGATTCCTATTTCATACCATGTATCAAAATAAAATACATTTCATAAATAAGTCATGATAACTAGACTAAAATATATGTAAAGGGATTTTTCATAGTAAAAGCTATAGATTAGAATAAACAACATTTGACTATATTAAAATTAGAAAAAAATAAAACTTCAGCATATTTTTTGACCAGAATGAACTTAGTATGAAAGGAAATTTAAAAAAGAATAATTTTACAATGACAGCGTGGCAGGTAGAATAATGTCCCTTCCAAACATGTCCATGTCCTGATCCTCCCATATCCAGAATTTATGAATAGTACCATACATGGCAAAGGACAAGGTAGCAGATGGAACTAAGATCGCTAACCAGTTTCCTTAAACAGAGATTGTCTTGAATTGTCTGCATAGAGCTAATATAATCAAAAAAGTCCTTAAATATGGAAGAGGAAGGCAGAAGAGGTCAGAGTGATAAGATATGATAAAAAATCAATGAGTGTGGTGGCTCATGCCTATATTCCCAGCACATTGGGAGGCTGAGGCAGGAGGATAGCTTGAGGCCATAAGTTCAAGACAAACCTGGGCAACATAGTGAGGCTTTCTTTCTACAAAAAAAAATTTAAAAATTAGCTAGATGTAAGACTACAGATGTGAGCCTATATCTACTAGGGAGGCTGAGGCAGGAGAATAGCTTGAGCCCAGGAATTTGAGGTTATAGTGAGCTATGATCAGGTCACTGCACTCTGACTTAGGTAACAGAGTGAGAACTTGTCTCTAAAAATAATAATAATAATAATTAATAAAAATTAGACTGCTGTTGCTATCTTTGAAAATGGAGGAAGAAGACCATGAGCCAAAGAATGTGGGTGACCTCTAGAAGCTAGAGAGGGCAAGGAAACAGACTCTTCCTTAGAGTTGCTGGAAAAAATACAAGCCTGCCAATATTTGATTTTAGCTCAATGAGATCTATTTAGGACTTCTGAACTACGGAACTATAAGATGATAAATTTTTGTTGTTTTCAGTCACTAAACTTGCTGTAATTTATTACAACAATCATAGAAAACTAATAAACAGATCTGGAGGTGGTTTTCAAAATTAGAATATTGCATACAATAAAAATCATACCATGTATCTTCTCAGACCACAGCAGAATAAAATTAGAAATCCATTCCAAAATAAACACTCAATTCTACACGAAGTTATGGACATTAAACAACCTGTTGGTGAACAACTATTGGGTCAATAATGAAAGTAAGATGGAGATCAAAAGATTTCTTGAACTGAACAACAAATGGGACACAAGCTGTCAAAATCTATGGGATTCAGCAAAGCATTCCTAAGGGAAAAATTCATAGCCTTAAATGCCCATATCAAAAACAGAGAAACATCACAAATTAACAGCCTAATATCACATCTCAAGGAACTAGGAAAGAAAGAGCAAACTGAACCCTAAACCAACAGAAGAAAAGAAAAAACAAATCTCAGAGCAGAACAAAATGAAATGGAAACCAAAAATTAAAAAAAAAAGCATCAATGAAACAAAAATTGGTTCTTTGAAAATATAAACAAAATTAATAGACCTCTTGCTAGATTAACCAAGAATAGAAGACAAAGGACCCACATAAGCTCAATTAGAAATGAAAAAGGAGACATTACAACTGATACCAAAGAAATAGTAAATATCATCTGTGAATACTACAAAAATCTCTATGCACATAAACTCAAAAACATAGAAGAAATGGACAAATTTCTGGAAACACATAACCTCTCAAGATTCAATTGGGAAGAAATAGAACTCCTGAACAGACCAATAACAAGAAACAAAGTTGAAGCAGCAATAAAAAAATCTTCCAACAAAAAGAAGACATGGACCAGATGTATTCACAGCTGAATTTTACCAGACTCACAAAGAATTGGTACCAACTCTGCAGAAATTATTCCCTAACATTGAGAAGGAGGGAATCCTCCACAACTCATTCTATGAAGCCATTATCACCTTGATACCAAAGCCAGGAAAGGATGCAACAAAAAAAGAAAAGAACACAATTATAAGCTTATGAATATAGATGCAAAAATTCTCAATAAAATACTAGCAAACTGAATTCAAGAGCATATCAAAAAAATAATCCACCATGAACAAGTGGGCCTATCCCAGGGATGGAAAGATAGTTCAACATATGTAAATCAATAAATGTGATGCATCACATAAACAGAAGCAAAAACAAAGATCATATGATTATTTCATCAGATGCAGAAAAAGCATTCTATAAAATTCAGCACCCTTTCATGATAAAAACCCTCAACACACTAGGAATAAAAGGAACATATCTCAAAATTGTAAAAGCCATGTATGACAAACCCACAGTTAGCATCACACTGAACAGAGAAAAGTTGAGAGCATTCTCACTAAGAACTGAAACAAAACAAGGATGCCTACTGTCACAACTTTTGTTCAACATAGTGCTGGAAGTTCTAACCAGAGTAATCAGGCAAGAGTAAAAATTAAAGAGTATCCAAATTGGGAAGGAAGAGGTCAAAATATTGCTTTTTGCAATGATATGATCTTATATCTAGAAAACCCCAAAGATTCTATTCCCCAAAGAGACTCCTGGAATTAGTAAATAAATTCAGCAAAATCTCAGGTTACAAAATCAATGTACACAAATCAGTAGCATTTCTATACACTAATAACAGTCAAGTTGAGAGTCAAATCAAAGACTCAATATCATTCACAATTGCCATAAAGAAAATAAAATACCTAGGAACATACTTAATCAAAGAGGTGAACGATCTCTACAGAAAGAACTACAAAACACTGAGGAAATAAATTGCAAATGATATAAACAAGTGGAAAAATGTATCATGCTCATGGATCAGTAGAATCAACATTGTTAAAATGTCCATACTACTTAAAGTGTTTTAGTGATTCAATGCAATCCCCATCAAAATACCAAATATGATTGGTCATATTTCACCAATCTAGAAAACAGAATTCTACGCTTCATGTGGAACCAGAAAAGAGTCCAAATATCCAAAGCAGTATTAAGCAAAAGGAACAAATCAGGAGACATCACATTACCAGATTTAAACTATACTACAAGGCTAGAGTAACCAAAATAGCATGGTGGTATTGGCACAAGAATAGAGACATAGACCAATGGAACAGAACAGAAAACACAGATATAAAACCATCCACATACAGCCAACTGATCTTTGACAAAGCAGACAACAATATATACTGGGGAAAAGAATCCTTATTCAATAAATGATGCTGGGAAAATTGAATAGCCACATGCAGAAGAATGAAACAGGATCCATATCTCTCACCACCCACAAAAATTAATTCACAATGGGTAGAGGTCTTAAATATAAGGCATGAAACCATAAGAATCTAGAAGAAAATGTTGGAAAACCTCTTCTAGATACTGGCCTAGGCAAAGAATTTATGAAGGAGACTCCAAGGGCAATCACAGCAACAACAAAAATAAATAAGTAGGACTTGACTAAATTTAAAAAAACTTCTGCACAGCCAAGGAAATAATTAATAGAGCAAATAGACAGCCTACAGATTGGGAGAAAATATTTGCAAGCTATACATCTGATAAAGGATTAATAACCAGAATCTACAAAGAACTCAAGCAAATCAGCAAGAAAAAAATCAAACACCGCCACTAAACTGTAGGCAAGAAACATGAATAGAAGCTTCTCAAAAGAAGATAGACAAATGGCCAATAAAGATATAAAAATATGCTCAATGTCACTAATCATCAGGGAAATGCAAATCAAAATTACAAAGAGATATCAATTTACCCCAGTCAGAATGGCTTTTATTAAAAAATCCAAAAACAATAGATGCTGGCATTGATGCAGAGAGAAAAGAATGCTTATACACTGTCGGTAGAACTTCAAAGTAGTTCAGTGTCTCTGGAAAATAGTATGGAGATTTCTCAAAGAATTATAAGTTGACCTACCAATAATGCCAGTACTGGGTATTTACCCAAAGGAAAAGAGTCATTTTATCAAAAAGACACCTGCACTCAAATGTTTACTGAAGCACAATTCACTATTGTAAAGATGTAGAATCAACCCAAATGCCCATCAATTCATAAAAGGATTAACAAATTGTGGTATATGTATGTCATGGAATACTACTCAGACATGAAGAAGAAATGCAATGCCTTTTGCAACAATTTGAGTGGAATTGGAGACCATTATCCTAAGTGAAGTATATAAAAAATGGAAAAACAAGCACCACATGTACTCACTATTAAACTGGAACTAACTAATCACATATGTGCATAGAAGGAAGTAAACATCAAAGAAAATCAAGGAAGGGGATGCCGGGGAGGGGATGGGCAAAAACCTACATAACAGATGCAATGAACACTATCTGGGTGACAGGCACAGTTTTTACCCTGGCTCGAGCAATACAAAAGTGATCCATGTAGCCAAAAACATTTGTACCCCCATAATATTTTGAAATTAAAAAAATAAAAATAAAAAAAAGAAAGATACTGACCCCAAACCATTTTATTTATATATCTTACAAGTTAAATCAGACTTTCAAGAAATAGATGATTCTCATGCTCTATAAACTGTTAGATAATAAAGAAGAGTAGAGAGCTTCTTTACACATTTTGCAAATGTGGCTTCACCCAACCTTACAAGGCTTATACCAAAAATATTAATAAACCATAGACTATATTTGCTTATGAGTAAATGTAAAATTATAAAGTAATACCTATTAATTTAATACAAAAATATCTTAATATATTTCTATACCATAACTAACTATGCTGTATTCTAGGAATAAGTAGATGACTTAATATTATAAAATCTATTAATATGTACCATATTAATTTAACATAATATGTAAACATAATTGATCTAATTTGGAGGCTAATTGGAAAAAGCTAAATTGTTGAAATACAACAATAATTATCCTTTAACTCAGCAATAACAGATTATAATATGTTAAAAATGAATCACATCACCATAGAACAAATCATATAACATACACAAAATGAACATAAGAAGAAATGTGAAGTTTCACAAAGGAAAACTTAACACTTTACTAAGAAACATAGATGAAGATCTTAATAAACAATTATTATACCAAATTCCTGAATGAAATAATGTAGTAAAGATCTTAATTGTATTTATAATTGCAATGTGACTTCAGTCCAAATCCCAAAGGGATTTACATTGATATTTATGAAAGTAAGGGAAATCATTTTGAAAGAGATGCTAATGAGCATAGACTTTCCCTGTGAGAACTAGAACCGTGTGGTACTAATGAAGAAAAGTCAGGTCAGATGATTCTATTAGAAAACTCAGAAACATACCCAAACCATATTATCTTTATTTGTATATTAATTAAGAATTTCAAATGAAAACACATTTTACTATATAGGGAGCCAGGGAAACTGGTTGTTTATAAATAATAAAATTCGAATTCCAATGTAAAAATTAAATGTAAAAAAATGACTAAAATGATAAACTACATATAAAGGCAGAAACACAAGTAAAATGTTAAAGGAGTTCAGAGAATTCTTGGAGGGTGATGTTGGTGATGGTAGAATAGTTTATGAGTCTTCTCCAATCCCCCCATTCAAACACATAGGGAAATTAAGACATGAAAATCTAACTTAAAGACAACATCTACAAAGGAATGAGGTGACAAGATATCCCCATTAACCCTAACATATGAATGAGTAGAGACAAACCACCGCCAGCTACAAGACCAGAGTAGCATCCATCTGTGCAGGAGGGAGCAGAGGAGGCAGAGGAAAGCAACAGGTTACCCAAAGGACATGAGAATGCTGAATCAACTAACAGGTACTATTGGAAAAGCTTGGTGAAACAAGAGAAGAACATTAGCTAAAACTTTAGGGAAGTTGATTTGAACAATTCAATAGTGGGTGAGTGCAAGTGGTCTACATAAAAGACTGAAAGAGCTGTCAGGAAAGGCTGAGACCATAAACACTCAGGAAAAACTAGCCAAATCTCCCTTTGGGGTCAAAGTCTCACCCTGCTGGGAACAGAAAAAATTTCAGCAGAACAGGGACAACAGAAGAAAACGGAAACCATGTTCCTATAAAAGTGGGGGTTGGAGCAGATCTAGAAAAACTGAAAAAATAAGTTGCAACCATCTTGACCCAATTGATATTTATAGGACACTAACCTCAACTACTGCAGGATGTGCTTTTTTTGTGCACGTGACATATTCACCAAGACAGAGCATATGCTGGGCCCTAAAATTAGTTTCACTAAATTTAAAAGTATTGAAATTTTATAGAGCATATTCTCTAATCATGATAAGACTAAGTTAGTGTTCATTTACGATAAAACATCTATCTAGGAAAACCTCAAATATTTGGAAATTTAATAATCTGATTCTAAACAATCCATGGACCAAAGGGAATAAAAGAAAGTAAAATTTTCAAACTGAATAATAATGTGAAAACAATATATCAAAATGTGTGTGATACAGCAAAAGCAGTGTTTAGGAGGACACTTATAGCTTCTAATGCTTCTAGAAAAAAAGAGCCTAAAATGAATGACCTAAAATACCACTAGGAGAAACTAGAAAAATAAGAACAAATTAGTAGAAGAAAAGAAATAATAAAGTTGAGAGAAGAAATTAATGAGATAGAAAGCAGACAAATAATAGAAGCATTTAATGCAAAAATGTGTTTTTAAAAATTTCAATAGATTAAAACAAATTCAACAGAAGTACAAGTTGAATTTCATTACATGTATATATTATATATTAGTGAAGTCTGGGCTTTTAGTGTACCCATCACCCAGATAGTGTGCATTGTTCCCAATAGGTAAATTTTCATCCCTCACCTGCTCCCAACCTCTCCCCTTTTGAGTCTCCAATGTCCATTATACCAATCTGTGTGTGCTTGCATAGCCATAGATTAGCTTCCTCTTATAAGTTAGCTTCTGCTTATAAGTGAGAATATGCAGCCTTTATTTTGTTGTCCCTGAGTTACTTCACTTAGGATAATGGCCTCCGGTTTCATCTATGTTTTATAATTTCTTTTAGATACGGGGTCTCGCTCTGTTGCCCAGGCTATTGCAGTGGCACCATTGTAGATAACTGCAACATCCAACTCCTGGGCTCAAGTGATCCTCCTGCCTCAATCTCCCAAGTAGCTAGGACTACAGGTGTGCACCACCATGCACGGCTGATTTAAAAATTTTTTTTGTACAGACAGGGTCTTGCTATTTTGCCCAGGCTGGTCTTGAACTACTGCACTCAAGCTATCCTCCCACCTTGACCTCCCAAAGTGCTAGGATTACAGGCATGAGCCACCACACCTGGCCCAGTTCCATCCAAGTTGTTGCAAAAGACATGATTTCATTCTTTCTTATGGCTGAGTAGTACTTTATGGTATATATACATATACCGCATTTTCTTTATCTACTCATCGGCTGCTGGGCACTTAAGTTGATGCCATATTTTTGTGACTTTGAATTGTGCTGTGATAAACATATGAGGGCAAGTATCTGTTGGATGTAATGATTTCTTTTCCTCTGGGTAGATATCCAGTGGTGGGATTGCAAGATTGAATGGTGAATCTACTTTCAGTTCTTTGAGAAATCTCCATACTGTTTCTATAGAGATTGTACTAATTTACATTCCCACCAACAGTGTATAAGCATTCCCTTTTCACCACATCTGCACCAGATGCTATAGCCTTTGGTTTTCTGCCAGTTCAGTCAATAGGAGCCCTGCCTGGCAGAAAACCAAAGGCTATAGCAGCCCTGTTGGTGTTGTCCATACTGATCAGCCTCTGGCAGCAGAGACGAGAGTGGAGAAGGGTGCGAGGCAGAACTGAAGATGCAAACAGAAGAAACCAACACTGATGTTCAGAGGAGATTTTAGTGTTTGACTTTCCCCAAGCCTCATTAACAGACTCTATTGCAACATATTCTTCATAGCATTGTCCCATTTTCTTTAGCTTAGCAAGTTCACATAAACCAGGGTTTCTCCTAAGACAATGCTTTCTGAACCTTTTCTTTTTAAGGAACTCCTAATGGCAGAAGGGAAAGAATAATTCCCAGGAAATCTGGGAACATAGCTTAAAATTTACTGTTCACACAAAATTTCTTCTAAGTTTCTTTCTGTTTGTTTCAGCTAAATAATTAATGTGAGTTTTGAGTTGTACTACATAGAACATTTGTTTGATCTTATGTAGAAATTACTTACAAAAAGGAAAAATCAAACTAAAAAATACTTTGACTTTTTAAAATATTTTTTTCAGAACTATCAATTTCCAGTAATTGCTAAAAATAAGACCATAGTTTTTTTCCTGAATCTATAAAATGTAAGAGCCATAAACATTAAATCTTCACATTCCATGTGTCTACTTTCATTTCCTCTACTGCTTCTCAGTAGAACTCTGTTCATTGGGGCTACCGCTACTCCTTAAGATGGGAGCTCTTGTTAGATAAGACATAATAGGTACTGCATTCTACTTTTAGAGACTTACAATCCAACTTCAAATAGTGGAAACTCTGAGAAATTCTGCAATTAAAATTATGCCTTTTTTTAAAATAACCACATGTTTTTCAAACTTATTGAACTGTGGAATTCTTTTCTACTAAACACCTATTTACATCTCATGGAGCACTAAATAAAGTTGATAAATGTCGCTCTAACCTAAGGAAGCACAAACAATAAAATGCTTCAAGTACATAAGAGTTTTTCAAGTGAAGATTAGCTGTGTTTCTTTTGTGCTAATGCCTGTTGCCTAATACCTTTATGAGCCTCTTCCTCCTTGGTCCCACAGTTCTTTGTATCACCTTCATATTTGTGTCTCCTTGTGCCTACTGGCACTTGACACATAGAAAGCATTTAATATCCATATATTGAATTTGAAACATAATAAGCTCATTAGTTATTTTGTATTTTGTTTAAGTCTCCTCCAGCATCTTTTATAATAGAGACCAGTATGTACTCATCAAATGAGTACATAAATATTTTTAGTTAATATCAGAATTTGGAAAAGAAAGAGTCGCTGATAAAAAGAAAAACTATAATGTTGCTTGTAGGTTAATGTATAGAATTGCTAGGGGAAGTTCAAAGAAAATTCATTTGTATCAGTGCAATTGGCCAGGTACTCATTGGGAAACATACCCAGAGATTATTTTGTACTATGCACTGATTTTGCCTGTAAGGATAGTAAAGATACAGATCAAATTACAGGCAATGTTTCAGGTCATGCAGTGACATCTAGTGTGTGTAGGAGACAGTATGTTTGAGTCGCACTGTCACCTGACTCTCAAAACATAAAACTGGTTTTTTTTTAGTCTTTTTAGTTTTTGGTCTTAAAGCTGTAAAGCAAAGGGAGTGATCGCTTGGTTGAGGCAAGAAAGTGGCTAACTCTAACTAATTACTCTAATTACGACTAGATTCTTTCTCTCCCAGGGCTATAAAATGCAAAGCTTTGGCCACCAAGAGAATCTCAGACCTAACTCTGGCAAAAGGCCTTCCATTTTTTTGGCTCAGGGGATTATAAAGGTTTTTAGGAAGAATCCCAGCTTTATTTCATTAATCGAGAGTGGGAGATTTGCTTGTAATTTAAAATGTTTAGTTTAGATATCAAACCTAATTTGGTTTTTAACTATACTTATTTTTATTATTAAGTATATTTTAACCTCATTTTTACCCTGTACTATGTTATTTGATTTCATTTATTTGCTAAATGTTTTGGTAGCAATACCAGGACTTGTCTCACAGAAGCTGTGACCCTTTTAGGGTCTCAGGGAATTTAGAAAAGAGACAGAGAGTATTTAAATACAAGCACAAAATATTCCAGCTGAAGAGTGACTCAAAGAATGCAAATCTCACCATGATTTATTTTAAGCCACAGTATTACAATATCTTTCTTAGTCTCATCTCAATTTCATGTGCCCACCCAAATCAAAGGGACAATCCTAACAAAAGGGGCAAATGTAAAGATTTCTGAGTATATATTGTTTCCAAAATCCTTGTCTGGTCCTTTGCCATTTTATTACTTACAATAACACCTCATAGGCCATAGCCAGACCTTTTGGCTTCCCAAGCTGGACTCATTTATTTAGCAAGTGATTACTGAGTGTCTAGGACATGCCAGGAGCCATTCCAGGCTTTGACAAACACCCTGCACTTGGGGAGCTTGTATTTTATCTGGGAAGACTGAAAACAAACACACATATAAAGCAAACATGGGTAATAGGGAGCATGTGTTGAGAAAGTACTATTTTATATAGGTGGCCAGGGAAGACCTTGGTGAAGAGATAACTCACATTTGAAAGAGGAATGTTTCAGGCAGATGCAACCCAAAGATAAAGGCAAGAGTGCCTCTGGCATACTTTACAATAATACAATGCCTGATGTGCCTAGAGTGGAGGGGGAGGGAAGGAAGGGGAGAGAGAGAGAGAGAGAGACAGAGAGACAGAGAGACGTTATAAGTTCAGGAAAGTAGCAGGGAGTCATAAAGGCGAGTTAGGTGACTTATGCCATTGGAGGATTTTAAGCAGTGAAGTGGCAGCACCCAAATTTCTAAATTATATTGTAAAAGGATTACTCTGGCTGCTGTCTTTCATCAACAGCATTAGCAGAAAAACTAATTATGAACTATAATAATAATGCAGAGAAAGAAGACTAGGGCTCAAATAAGTATATAACCTTGAAAATGGCAAGAAAAGTAATCAGATTCTGGATCTGTTTTGAAACAGAATTGACTGACAGTTTGGATGTGAGATATAAGAATATGGGCTACATAAATGATGACTACAAGATAATCACATTGGCAGCTGGCAGGATCCATGTAGCTGGAAAGATAGAATTGCTAGCTCCTGAGAAGGAGATGAATGCAGCGGGAGCAGGTTTGTGGGAAGATTAAGAGTTCACCTTTGGAAATGCTAACTTGGAGAAATATACATCTAAGTATAGATGGCAATAGGAAATTACATCTACAAAATTTCAGAGTTCAGGAGAAAGGTTTCAGCTGAAGAGATAAAGTTAGAAGACCCAAGATATTGATGGTATTGGAAGCTAAGAGAGTGGATGAGATCACTTAGGGAAGTGTAGATGGAGCAGACTCAGGTCTATGATGCAGCCTGGGCGCTCCAGTGTTTCCAGTAGTTCTCAGCACATTAGAAGCACCTGGGGATCTTTTACAAAATTCCCTATCAACTCACCTGTCAACTCACCCCCAGAGATTCTGATTTAATTAGTCTGGTTGAGGCCCGGTCATTGATGTATTTTAAAAACTTACCAGGCAATTCTTATGTGTACCCAGAATTGAGAAACACTGGTCTAGAAGCAGGAGGGATTAGGACATATCAGCAAAGGAGATGGTGACAGTGTAATCTGCGAGGTAAGAAGCAAACAAGAGAGCTGGGATGCAGATTTGAATCAAAGAAATTGTTCCAAGAAGGAGCGGGTGATCAATCAAATACTGCTAAAGGGAGAGAGCAAGCCATCGCGTGGTGTCTGGCACTGTGGAGAGCACTGTGGGACAAGAACATATTCTTTAAGAGATAAGGATGAAAGACTGATTGGGAGTCTGCGAGAGAGAATGAGAGAACTAGACAGAGCAATAACAACTGTCCAGAGGCTTTGCTCTATTTGGGAGCAGAGAAATGGGTAGGAGGTGGGAATGGATGTGGAATTGAAGGAGGAGGATTTTTGAAATCTGTCTATCTCTTTTGATAGATGCTATTAAAGTATGTTTGTATGGTCATGAGAATGATCCAGCAAAAAGGAAGAAATTGATGAGGCAGGAGAAAGAAGAAATTTCTGGAAAAATGTCCTTGAATGTTGAAGAGAGGCTTAGATCCAGTGCAAAAATTAAGGGGGTGGCCATGGTTTGGAGCCCAAGCAGGTCATCCATGGGAAGTATTAATAGAAGAGAAGGCAGAATGTAGGAGAATGGATTCAGGAGAGTTTCAAGACATGGTGGAACTTCTTTTCAGATTATTTTTATATTTCTTTTGTCTCAGTGAAATAGAAAGCCAGGGAAGGGAATGTGTTAGAGATGTGAGAAAAGAAAATAACATAATTCTAGGAGAAGGGAAAGTCAATGGACCAAGACCACATGAGATAATGGTCATGAAATTAAATTTATGTCAGTTAGTGCAATTCTGTATTTTTCACTAGCCACAGTCAGCTGTGTGGGTACAGATTCAGAATAAATGAAGTGAACAAGCAAGATAATTGATTTTACCAGGGTTGAGGTCTTGCCAAATGAATACAACAAATAATATAAAAGTAAGAGCTTTATAGTTGAATACAAAGTATAATGATGAACAATGCAATCTCACATTGGTAAACGTTGAAACAGGGAGGAGATGAGTAGCAGAGAAGGTGGTCAGATAAAATAAATCAGGTCCCAAGGAAGTTGAAGATGAATTGGAGTTTAAAGTCCAGAATGATGGAAAGATAAGAGGTTGTGCTCAGAGAGGAGATGGCTTGAAAGTGAGATTATGGAGAAGGTGCAGCTACTGGTAATCTATGTATGTGTGACCTACTGAATGGCCACAGGTGAGAGGGGCTTAGATATGATGGCTGGGGTCCATGGAGGGGTTGGAGATAACTGAACTGAGAGGCCAGGGAATTGGAAGGCTTATCTATGAGGACTCCAAAACCACCAAAACACATGGCAGGGGAACTGTTGGTGAAAATGATGGTGAGGCAGGTCCAGGCTTTCCAGGAAAAGGAGGATGACCCTAGAGTCTGTAGCCGACTGTCACAAAGCAACATGGCAGGTGGTGCAGACTTCAAAACTGGGTTTTTAGGGAAGGAGGATCAATTGTTTGGAAGCAATAATGAGGAGCAGAAAGAGCACCTGTACCGGTATCAGGCACAATGAACAATGTCTGTGGAACAGAAAATAGCCACCACTTGAGAGGGCTACCGACTTTTTACACTATATGACAGTGAAAGCCGTATTTGTAAATTCATTGGCAGCAGTGAGATGCCATGGTAGATAAAACTGTGAGCTCTGGAGACTAATTGTTAATATCCCAGTCACAGTTCCTTTGCTTACTTTAATAGTTCTGTGACATTAATGTCTTAATGCCTTGTCTTCTTCATCTTTAAAATGGGAAGAATGGCAATATCTGTCTTGTAGGATTACTGCTCAGAGTAAAGGAGATAATACATGTTAAAACACTCAGGATGCCATCTGGCACACATTAAGAAGAGTATGCAGCCAATAAATGTTAGCCATGATGATGATGATTACTCATTTTTAATTTGCTTTTGAGGAGTGAAAAAGATTATTATTGTTATTATTTTTTTTACTTATTTTTAATTTGCCTTTAGAAAGGAGAAAAACAGATGCCTGGCAAAGAATGATTAAAACTGCTTTCTACCCAGCTGAGTTTGCTCCAATTTTGTTTGAACATTTGGTCTCCATATGATATATATTAGGCTTCTATAGCATCAGGTGGCTGTAATATTAGTAATTCTCAACATATGTTATTTGCTAATTTTTAAAATTTTCTAAAATACAATGAGAAAAGAAATTTTAAATAAGGGACCATCTGTTGGATGCCTGGACCCCCTAACATAGTAATGAATTTTAACCAATAGAGTAAAATAAATGCCCACTGAGTACATACTGATAGAAATACATAATTTGATTTTTAAAAATCCATTTTTTTGTTTGTTTTCAGTCTCTCTGCATTTTTTTAGGTGAGATATATTTCTCATAGACAACTTATTCCTGGTCCTTTTCTTCTTACAACTTGAGAGATTCTGAATCTTATTTAGTTACTTTTAGCAAAGAAATTAAGACTGAGACCACAAAGCAAATGTAACAAAAATAAAAATGACTAAATAGGACATATTAATAATTAAACTAAAAATCTTCTGCACAGCAAAGAAAATAATCAACAGTAAATAGACAACCTACAGAAGGAGAAAAAATATTTGTAAACTGTATATCCGCCAAAGGGACTAATATCCAGAATCTGTAAGGAAGTCAACTCAGCAAAAAGGAAAAAAGAAAAAAAAAACATTACAAAGTGGGAAATGATATGAACAGGTGTTTTTCAAAGGAAGATTACAAATGGCCAGGAAACATACGAAGAAATGCTCAACATCACTAATTATCAGGGAAATACAAATTAAAACCACAATGAGATATCACTTTAACCCAGTCAGAATGGCCATTATTAAAAAGTCAAAAAACCATAGATGTTGTGGGGATGTAGTGAAAAGGGAATGCTTATCCACGGTTGGTGAGAATGTACATTAATACAACATCTATGGAAAACAGTATGGAGATTTCTCGAAGAACTAAAAATAGACCTACCATTCAATCCAGCAATCCCACTACTCAGTATTTATCCAAAGGGAAAAAAGTCATTATATCAAAAAGATACCTGCAATCATATACTTATGGCAGCGTAATTCACAATCACAAAAATAAGGAATCAAATTAAGTGCCCATCAACTGAGGAGTGAATAAAGTAAATGTGATACATATACATATACACCATGGAGTACTACTCAGCCATAAAAAGAATGAAGTTATGTCTTTTGCAACAATTGGATGGAACTGTAAGCCATTACCCTAGGTGAAGTAACCCAGGAATGGAAACCCAAATACAGCATGTTCTCACTTATAAGTGGGAGCTAAGCTACAGATATGCAGAGGCATACAGAGCTGTACAATGGGCACTGGAGACTCAGAATGGAGTAGGGTGTGGGGAGGTGAGGGATGAAAAATTACCTATTGGGTACGATGTATACTAGTCAGGTGATGGGTATGTTAAAAGACCAGACATCACCACTGTACAATTAATCCATGTAACCAAAAACCACTTGTACCCCTAAATCTATTGAAATAAAAAAAAAATCCTATTTATTTTTCTTTTCAAAACGTTTATTTTAATCTTCATACATTATATCCCTATTCTTTCCTCCTTTTATCTCTTATTTATCCTTTTTTGAAGAGTTCCTTACCCTAATATTCTAGCTTATGAAATCATTCTTTAGGTCTATCAAATCTACTTAAAAAAAAAAACACCCACTGAGTTCCTTATTTCAGTGACTATATTTCTCAAGCTCACTGTCACCAGTTGGTTGTTTTCATACTTCATATTCCTGTTTTATCTTGCCCATGATCTTTCCCATCTCTCTGAAAGCAAGTGGTTATTTTATATTCTTTTTCTGTTCCATTTGTTAAAGTTCTGCTTTTGTAGTGGCTGGCCAAACCTATCAGCCACTTCTTGCTAATAATTTTAACTTTGAGGGTAGAGTAAAAGCCTGGGCCCTGATTTCTGCTCCTCCAGGAGAGTCGGGGGGTGTGGGACGTGGGCCTTTTATAAATGAGCATTTCCAGGGTTACAGTCTGCATTCAGATCATCCTTCTCCTCCCTTCCCCACCCTTCATCACTCCTCACTGCGAAGAAACTTACCAGGATTTCTGCTGCAGTCCTTGCCCTTACGCAGGGGCTACCATTCATGTTGCAATTGCCCATGGTTTGTAAAGGGGTGGGGATAAGGGACACTCAGATGCTTGTGCTTTGTGCTATTGGCTCCTTCTTCTATGCTTTTGGGTGGGTGCCTTCTTTGATCCTGCTGCCTCTAGCTGGTGCTGTGCTCAGAATGCTGCGTTATTGCCAAATAATCCTGCTCAGTAATCAGAGCAGGGCAACGTGGGAAGAGAAAAGTATACAGAAAGAACAGTTTCCCCTGCCTACCCACTCTTCCACCATCCTGTTCTGTGGCCCCTGGCCTTCTCCCAGAAATCTGGATCTTTCATCACCTTCCATCCAAAACCCCTAAGGGGTTTTCAAATGTTTTGATTAGATGCCGAGCATCACTCTAAGATCTATCAATCTTCCCATTTTTCTAGTCTATCTCCAGGTTTGGGTTTGGGGGGAGGGATATTGTAGCCCAAGTTAGTTCACCATCTTCTCTCCATTAGCATTATTAAAGAGGTGTAAACCCTTCAGTGACTTCCTTTAAGCTACATTCTGAAGTGTAAATCACTTACTTCATAGGTCATAGATCCCATCCCTGCTCTGGTCCCTCTTTCTCCCAGCCAGATGCCCCACTCCTCTGCCCTACCCCTCTGCTCCTGCGGCAGGGAGCCCTTCACAGTCCCCTGGGCACAAGCTGCTATTTTAGGCTTCAGTGTCCATTTGCTACGAAAACCTTCCTCCTTTATCTACAAAATTCCTAGAAAATGTTTACCTGTCCTTTCACCGTCAGCAAGCATTGAACAATCCTGATCATTTGTTTAGTCAACAAATATTTGCTGAGCAACAACCACGTACCAAACACTGGGATACACACTAAGGCAACGATGGTGATCATTATTAGCCCATGCCTTCTTAGCATGTCATCTAGTGAGAAAGCCAGTGTGGTAATTAACATGAAGTTGTAATAAATGTGATAGGTAGATGATAAAGTATGTAATCCTATGGAACTACTTAGTACTGGTGCCCAATGTAGTTAAGGAAGCTAGGGAAACCTTCCTGCTCAAAATAACCTCTTGTATTAAGAGTTAGCTGGACAAAAGGGATCCAAAACATGTTCCCTGCAAAGGGAATAATATTGTATGTTCGAAGTCACTATAGCAGGAGAAAAAAGTACTTGAGGAATTAAAAGATTCATTTTGGTTGGAATATATGTCACAAGAGTGGCAAGAGGCTGGATAGATGACAGGTGCCAGCCCACTGTGGACCCTGTTAGACATGTTAAGGAGTTTTACCCCCTGTATCCTACCAAAGGGCTATGACAGCAATTGCATGATTCAATTTATTTTTGAAGAATCACTTTAGGTATTGCATACAGGAAGAACTGTGGGGTTAAAGTGACTACAAGAAAAAGGCTAGTGATGAAACTGTTGCATTCTAGTCTAAGTAAATGCTATGACCGAGTAGTTGAGAGCAAAATTCTCATTCCCTTATACTACTTCTGACTAGATATATACCATTATCATACTTATTGGATAGTATTTTAATTATTTGTCCATAAATATGTCTCCAAAATCAGACCTGAACTGTTTAATATAGCTAGTACATTTTTTTGGAAATATGGATTCTCAGTGCTGCTATATGACACATCATCAGTAAATCCCTGCAGAATGAGTGAGTGAATGATCTTACTGGATGATTAGTTTGGCAGGATGGATTAAGAAGGTGGAATGGGAGAGGATAGTGTTGGATTTTGATAGGAATAAAGAAACTTTCTTTATAGTAATAGGTTAAAAAGAGAAGTATGAATACAGCTTTGAGTAGATTGCAAGTTAGTTGGTGGGACGAGGGGGCATTTCCTGTCTGGTTGCTTCTCAATGAAACAGGAGGAAAGAACATCTGAAGGGAGATGGGAGGATAATAGGATACTTGAAGTGGGAAAAGATGTGACGTAGCCATTTTAGAAATGGACTAAGGGAACGTTCTCCTTAGAAAACTGTAGTAGGACCATCATGCACTGAGTCCCGTTAATGTTGAAAAAAATCATTCAATAATCTAAATAGTTAAACATGAATTCCATTTTCCAACTCAGATTTATAGGACATTAAAAAGGAACAAATTCAGGACCCACAGGTAAATTTCTCCACTCCCTTTACTTCTTCCTGGTTGTCTTTTACACGATACCCAGGTGTGACGTGGCCCCTTTGTAGGACGGGGGATAGACATATAACACAAAGAGACAGACAAAGAAAGACACTGACACACAT
>VBSM01001562.1:3264299-3288448 GCA_008086735.1 Cheirogaleus medius
CTTCTCCTAAGATTAATTCTTAAGCTGCATAATTATATGGCAAGTCTGCTACACAGGTGGCTCTTTTTTTCTCCCCATAAATAACTTATCTTCCTAAAGGATTCAGTTCTATTACACCTTACCTTCCACCCCCTTCTCAATTCTTTATTTTGTAAATGATTAACTATTCTTCTCTTCTAAGGTCTTACTTAGTATCTTTCTCCCACTATAACCAGTCTCCTCTGCCCAGGCTTTGATTCTTGGTGAGAGGCTAAGAGTCTAGGAAGGAAAATGCGAGCGGTTTGCTATCACAGGGAGCTAGCGGTAGTGGATGGGTTAGTCTGGGAACATTTCCACCTTCACTTTTAATGCGTCATAAAAATAGCACAGATACTGTCCATGTCTTTCAGAACAGTGGGTCTCAACCATGAAAATATACATTCTTACCTGTACAGCTTTTTAAAAATTCAGGTATCTATGTATCTTCTTCAGGAATTCAGATTCAATAGACCCTGAGTGTTTTTTAACTAGGTCAGATGGGTCGATCTAATATGCACTGTGAGTTAAGAATAGTTTTCTTATCCAATAAAAGGAAGAAGCGATTGACTTCAGGGCTGGGGAAGGAATATATAGTGTAAAACTAGAACACTTTGTGGTGCCTGAAAGCAAAGAAATGCTCAAAACAGATACAAGTTTGTCAGAAAAGCATGAGAGACACATCTGAAGGAACTAACAGCCAGCACTAGAACAATTTGAGAAATAAATCTCAGGGTGGCATTGAATTTTAACCCATAGAATAAAATGCATTTCTATGAGTTATTACTAATATAAATATGTTATAAGTAATTAATTGGGAGATACAGATAGCTTTTCCTTATAGTAGAATTTCAATTAAAAAAAGTAGAATAAAAGGGAAATAAAGAATCACTGTTAGGCAAAAAACATAGTTATAAATATTGCAGATAAAATCCATCATTGTTAACCCTAACAAATCATCGGGCAAAAGTTTGAAGAGAAATAAGATAAGTATCCCTTAGGATACTTGTCAACTACAGAGAGAAAATAATAAATTTACAGTGGAGGAACCTACCACACAGTGATGTAATGAAGGGATCAAGGTGAAGATCATCAACATAAGACATATCAACATCATGAAACCCTAATATGCATGGAGAAGGACCCAACATCATTTTAAAAATTATTCTTGCCAGAAATGAATATCTTCTCTAAGGTGATGAGAAAACATGGTGCCTCACACATGTTTTCTCTTTTGGATGTACTGGTCTTTGGGATGTACTACTCCCAATTCGAGGCCCCTGCCCAACAAATACAACTTGTATTCTTCCTGTGGTTGGTTCTTTCTCATTTTTCAGCAAAAAAATTTTCTGTTCTTTTATGATTTCAGGCATGTTCTAACTAACCAATTTAAATATGTCCTTCTATGATTTTTGCTTCTAGTTCTTCCCTTGTAGCTCTTATCATAGTGAGAATCACATACTGTCTACTTGTTTGTCTACCTGTTTAGTTGTCTGCACCGTATGCTCCTTGATAAATTTATGTATGTTTTGTTCATCAAGGATTCTCAATGCCGACATGGTTTCTGAAATGCATACGGAAATGGTAAAGATTTCATGAAAATGAAAATGAATGAGTAAATGAACAGAAATGTCTGAAGTAGAAATCCAAAATATACTAAGAAAATAGAGTCAGAAGACAAGGATATGAGTCATGTCTATTACTTACTGACTTTATACTCTTACACAAGTATTTTTCTTTTTTCTTTTTTACATTTTTGTATTGTGGTTCCTAAATCTATAAAATAAAGGGTTTGCATGATTTCCTAGTATTGGAGAAAAATCATCATTTTAAATTGTAAAATTGTTACTCTAGTTTTGGTTCAATAAGTATCTAATGTATTTCTGGAACAATAGCTAACTTCTTTCTTTGGGCCTCGTTTTTATTATCAGTCTCAGAGATGGAAAATGGGTTTCATATAAAGTGAGAGCCCTATTGAATAAAATAAGAGGCTTGCATTGCTCAGCACAATACAGTACTGTAATTGGTTAGTGATTTCTACCTTGGGCACATAAGGGTGCATAAAAATCATACGCTAGCCAGATTATTTCCAACCTTAGAATAAATGACTGTGTTACATAAATTTCTGATAATCATGTCATTCTATGCATGTTAAATTGCTTCCATTTATAAGTGTTCCTAAGCCATAGACTAGGAGTTAATGGGTATGCCTATTGTATCCAAGGTTCCTAGGACTTTTAGAAACCCATTAAGCCTAACTTTACTCAAAATTGCTGCTATTTTACACATCCAAATATGATTCTGTTGATGAGCTGTAAAAAAGACATTTTCCAAAGTTTAAAAGGCTTTATTTAATAACCCACGGGCTTGATAACATGCTTATTATAAAATTTTGATTTTTGATATTGTTAGCAGAGTTAATCAATCAGTCCTGCAGGTTTAACATTTTCCTTTAGTTCTTTGCTGATTGAAAATAATTGAGCATAGCATGGTATAATGCACCAAGGTAAAAGGATAGGGAAAAGTTCAAATAGGAAATAGCAGGTAAGTTAACAGGATAGTGTAAGTGGTACTTAAATTGCCAATTGGCTAATGATGCAATGATGGATTCTAGCGCCACCTGCTGGCCAGAAGTATTCTCTCGCTCTTTCTTTTTCTCTCTCTCTCTGTCCCCTCTCTGTGAGTTTGTTGCCCACTCACAGGCTTTTTGCTTGCATGTTATCTACATATGTAGACTTTATTCAGATGAAATTTCATCTTCAATCTATTGACAAATAAAGCTATTCGCCAGCTCATTATTGCTATAAAAGATACAGCAATAGGCTTCACTGGGAAATATTTCATATGATAAAAATTCTAAAACTTATTTTCTTGTCTATTTTGTATTACAAATAGAATGCCACTGTCAGAAGCTTAAGTTAGGGGAGTTAGAAAAAATGAAATAAAAAAGACACTGTCGAAATCTATGACATTTTATCACTCTGGGCTTGTTTTAGCACTTTAAGTTCAGTATTATTTCTTAGATTAATCTAGAATATCTTGAGTGTTCTGGATCTGTCACAAACCATGGCTAGCATCCCAGCATAACATAATGTGGCCTGAAGATCTTTGTTTTTTAGAGCATGACTGCTTTGATTGGCTATTACTAGCTGCAGATGTGGTCCATCTTTAATCTCTCTCCCTGTAGGACTGACTGCAAAGGCGCCAGATGCTAAATTAAACTATTAAACATATGATGATGATAATATGAGCTGGACACCAACCTGTCTTACTAGAAAAAAATTCACTCATTTAATAGTGATATATAGCAACATATTTGAGTTATTATTTATTTTAATTATGTTAATAGGTATAATGATTTTGATTTCAAGCAGTAATGCACCTTAAAGAATGAATAGCTGTCGCATCTCTTTCTTCGGAGGTCATAAAAATAAGACAGACACCAAGCAATGCAGGCTGATTGAGGAACTGATTTGTTGGGAAGATTAACATCTAAATTTAGTGAACTCACAGGGGTGATTTGAGGTTTATAATTCTCCAAAATTTTGGGATGACCAAAGAACAGAGATCTCTTTTCAAGCTTAGTTTGGGTTTTCAAAAGTTTATGAATTGTTGGCATCATTGAGAATCTAAGGATTTATGCTAACTTGCAATCTGAAGGAATCTGAACTCAGTCTGACCTCAGGAATGCTTCATTTCTTTATTTCTTTTTTTTTTTTTTTCTGGTCATAGAAGGAGAACTCATTAGTGGTTCCCAGGGATAGATTTCATCTTGATGCTTGAGAAATAAAAGCCAATGCTGAGGGGTTGGCATATTGGCACCTGACATTTCTCTGCTGTTGGCTCCCCTACTGCTTTTCATTTCTATTATAACTTATTTCAAACACATTTTCTCTTCTATTTTGATAATTTCCAAAATAGTTTAAGAATCCTTTTAGTGACACATTATTATCTTCATGGGAATTAATCATCAAATCTGAATAATTCCCTGTCCATAGACAAAAATACATGGGCAGAAGAGACCATGAGATAATATAAATCACAAATAGGTTAATTTGTTGATAAATCTGAACTCATGGAGATAATTGAATAGAAATTGCTTTTAAATTGCACAATTTATTAGTAAATTTTTATGACATCCATTCTAGTTCCAAAAATTTCCTTTTGGTGCATAACAGATTTAATTATAATCCTCTTTTATACTTTTTAAAAATTGTGATTATTTTCTTTTTAAAGCAAGGCAGCGATATTTAGGAAATATACCTGAAATGACCATATAAAGGATACTCAAGTTTATTTAGTATATGTTGCAGGTATCTCAGAATATAGTTCTCCTTATGAAGGTGCTCCAAGCATTTTTTAAAGCCATCTAATTAATTTCCACAGAAACACTATGTAAAGTGAATGATAAACACTATTATGTTATTTTCCTAATTGAAAATTTGTATTATAAAATTTAAGTTACTTCCTAAGTTTTTATTGTCCAAGAACATGAACTATATCAATTTTTTAAAAGACTATATTTTCAGAATAGTTTTAGGTTCACAGCAAAATTGAGAGGAAAGTGCAGAGATATATACTCTCCACCCCTACACAGGCATAGCCTCCCCCATCATCAACATCCTCCACCAGAGTGGTACATTCGCTACAATTAATGAACCTACAATGACACATCATTATCATCCAAAGTCTACAGTTCACATTAGGTTGCATTCTTGGTGTTGTACGTTCTATGGGTTTGGGTTTAGACAAATATATAATAACACATATCTATGATTACAGTATCAGAGTATTTTCACTGCCCCCAAAATCCTCTCTATTCTGCCTATTCATCCTTCTCTCTTCTCAACCCCTGGCAACCACTGATACTTTTATCATCTCTATAGTTTTTTCTTTCCCAGAATTTCAATATAGTTGGAATCATACAGTACGTAACCTTTCCAAATTCTCCTATTTCACTTAGTAATATGCATTTAAGATTCCTCCATGTGTTTTCATGGCTTGACAGCTCATTTCTTTTTAGTGCTAAATAATATTCCATTGTTTGGATGTACTAAAATTTGTCCATTCACCTACTAACAATATCTTGGTTGCTTTCATTTTTTGGCAACTATGAACAAAGCTCCTATAAACATCTGCATGTATTTTTTTGTGTTTGTGGACATTTATTTTGAACTCCATTGGGGTGAATACCAAGGAGCATAACTGCTGGGTCATATGGTAAGAGTATGTTTAGTTTTGTAAGAACCTGGTAAACTGTCTTCCAAAGTAGCTGTAACATTTTCCATCCTTACCAGCAGTGAAAGAGAGTTCCTGTTGTTCCTGTTGGTGGTGTTGGTGTTTTGGATTTTGGCCATTCTAATAGGAGTATAGTGGTGTCTCATTGTTTTAATTTGCATGTCCCTAATAACATGTGGAGCAGGCTGATTAATTGTGTGGAGCATCTTTTCATTTGTGGAGCATCTTTTCATGTGCTTATTTGCCATCACTACATCTTCTTTAGTGTGCCGCTTGTTAAGGTCATTGTCCCATTTTTTCATTGGCCGTTTTCTTATTGTTGAGTTTTTAGGATTCTTTATATGTTTTAGATAACAGTCCTTTATCAGATATGTCTTTTCCAGTATCTTTTTCCAGTCTGTGGCTTATCTTTATTCTCTTGACAGTGTCTCTTGTGGAGCAGTTTTTATTTTAATGAAGTCCACTTTATCAGCTCTTTTTTTTTCATGGATATGTCTTTGGTGTTGTATCTAAAAAGTCATTGAGAAATCCAAGGTCATCTATGCTATCTCTTAGTACAAGTTTTACAGTTTTGTGATTTACATTTGGGTCTGTAATCTACTTGAGTTGATTTTGTGAAGGTGTAAGGTCTGTTTACATTTTTGTTTTGTTTTGTTTTTTTGCATGTCGATGTCCAATTGTTCCAAACACCATTTATTGAAAAGATTCCCTCTTCTTTATTGTATTGTTTTTGCTCCTTTGTCAAAGATGAGTTGACTATGTGGGTCTATTTCTGGGCTCTCTATTCTCTTCTATCCATCTATTTGTCCATTTTATTAACCAATACCACACTGTCCTGATTATTGTAGCTTTATAGTAAGTCTTGAAGTCACGTAGTAGTATCAGTCCTCCAACTTTCTTCTTCTCCTTACATATTGTGTTGGCTATCTGAGTTTTTTGCCTCTCTAGATAAACTTTAGGATTAGTTTATGCAGATATTTATCAATATCTATAAATAACTTGCTAGGATTTTGATCGGGATTGCATTAAATGTATAGATCAAGTTAAGTAGAACTGATATCTTGATAATATTAAGTCTTTCTATTCATAATCATGACATATCTCTCCATTTATTTAGTTCTTCTTTAATTTCTTTCATCAGAGTTTTATAGTTTTCCTTATACATATTTTGTTAGATTTATATATAAGTATTTCATTTATTGAGTTGCTAATGTAAATGGTGTTGTATTTTTATTTTCAAATTCCACTTGTTAATTGCTGGTATATAGGAAAGTGATTGGTTTTTATATATTAACCTTGTATCCTACAATCTTGCTTATTAGTTTCAGGAGATTTTTGTAGATTCTTTTGGATTTTCTACGTAGTCAATCATGTATTTGTGAACAAAGACAGTTTTATTTTTTCCTTCCCAATCTGTATATCTTTTCTTTTCTTTTCTTTCCTTTTTGCATTAACTAGGACTTCCAAGGTGATGTTGAAAGGTAATGGTGAGAGAATATTGTTCCTGATCTCAGTGGGAAAGCTTCAAGTTTCTCATCATTAAGTATCTTAGCTGTAGGGTTTTTGTAGATATTCTTTATCAATTTGAGAAAATTTCCCTGTATTCATAGATAACTAAGAATTTTTATCATGAATGGGTGTTGGATTTTGCTAAATGCCTTTTCTGCATCTATTGATATGATCATGTGATTTTTTTGTTCTTTAGCCTGTTATGTGATTAATTATGTTACTTAATTTTTTTCTTTTTTGAGATTGCACCTTGCTAAGTTGCTCAGGCTGATCTTGAACTCCTGGGCTCCAGCAATCCTCCAGCCTCAGGCTTCTGAGTAGCTGATATTACAGGTGTGTATCAATGTTCCTGGCCATATTACTTAATTTTTCAAATGTCAAACTAGCCTTGCATACCTCGAATACATCTCACTTGATGGTGATGTATAATTCTTCCTATACATTGTTGGATTTAATTTATTAAGGATTTTTGCAACTATATTCATAGGAGATATTTGTTGGTAGGTCTCAGTCTTTAGAGAGCCTGTGATTTTGGTCTATAAACTTCACACGTGTTTCCCAGTTTTTTTTCTCCCATTTTAGGTAGGACAGAATGGCCAGAGTGGGCTAGAGTTGGGAATTTCCTTTCCTTACCATCAGTTAGGTTCTGATAAATTGTCAGCATGTTCGGCTCTGATTAACAAGGTTTGCCCTCAGGAGAAACTAATTAAGAAAAAGTGCTCTGGCATGTTTCAAAACCAGTCTTTTCTTCTCCCCCTGATAGAAGCAGGAGGGTTTTTTTCTTCCACTTTTAGCGTGGGAATCTGCTCAAGCTCCTGGAGGTAGAACTCACTAAAGCATGGGGACCCCTCATGACTGGGTTTCCCTGGAGTTTTTAACTTTGAGACTTGTTCACAGGTAGCATCCAACAGTTTGTCAGTTACAGTTCAGTTCAGTTTCCTATGCCAGCACTGGTTCTGCTTAAATATGTTGTGATTCTCCAATTGTAACTGCCTATCTCTCCAATTTAGGGGACAATCGTTTTCTCTGTAATCTCACTTCTCTCACTGATCTAAGAAGTATTGTTTATTTTTCAGTTTGTTCAGCTTTCTACTTGTTATGATGAAGTGGTGACTTCTAAGCTCCTTACATGCAGAACCAGAAACCAGGAGAGCTACATCTATTTTTAAACCGAGCAAGCCAGGTATTTGTTTAGTTTACTCTTAATTAATTTATTCAATTAATATTCACTGAGCATCCAATAGTTTAGAACTCTACTTTATAAAATAAGTGATGTCTGTTCTCAGGATACTTATATTCTGGGGGGAAGATATACAGACACATAAGTCATAAATTTTAAAATAGTGTGATGAAGGTTTTTAGTCCCAAGATATTATATATAATTATATAATTATGGAAGTAAGACACAATTATGTATGTAAAATAAATACAATTATAAGACATATGTAACTAATGCATAAATAAATGCATGCTTATAAAAAAGTATGATAAAGGCTTTAACAGTATTTCACACCCAGTTTTATGTGCATTTAGTTGAAAGCTAACTATATCTGACTGGAAATTCACTGCAAAAACTTCTTACTGGAGGTGAATATTGAGCTGCTTTCCAAAGGAGTAGAATTTAGTAAACAAAGTAGGAGCAAGAAGAACTAGTGTGTGTGTGTGAATGCTTAGAGGTGTGCATTGCCTGCTAGAGCCAAGGAGCCACAGGTAGTTCTCTCTGGGTACATGAGAGGCAGATATGAGGCTGCAGGGGCTGACAGGACATGGAGATGAACACTGAACTTGGCCTTGGAATCTTTGGAGACGCACTGAAGGATTTTTAAACAGATTGCAGCTGGGTTTTCCAAAGAGCACTCTGGCAGAGATAAGCCGTATTTAAGGCTGTACCAATCACCAGGCAAGAGCCTGAACTAAGGTTGTAACTGTCAGACTAGGCAGGAGAGGAGGGATTTGAGATTTGTTTATAGGATCAATTCTTTATGAGGGAGGAATGTGTCCTCTGTTTTGAGTGGCTGGTGAATACTGGTGCCATTTACTGAGTCGGGGAATACATCAGGGAAAATCCAGACTGAACAGTAGTTAAAGAGGTAAAAATAGACTTTATTTAGGACTACTGCAATAAGAGAAAAGAGATCTCACTGTAGAACTGGGCTCAATTCCAAATTCAGCATGGGTGAATAGGAATTTATAGCCAAGGGGCAGAGTTGGGGTCTGAAAGAAATCAAAATATTTTCCCCCAAATATATTTCTTTGACATATTTTGAGATGGATTTCAGAGAGCCAGCAAAAAGAAGTAGCCTGCAAAGCTGGCTTTTGTGCAGAAAATTTACAACTGTGGAAGATCTGCATTGACGCAGCCAGGCCTTCCCTTGTCTGAATCTAGGAAACATTAATTGAATTTGACACCTTTAAAGGTCTGAAAGAAACACTTACCATTTATTCTTTCTGAGAGCTGCAACCTTTGAGGTTTCATTTACATAACAAGGCCACCTTTGCTAGCCAAGTCTCCTCTTCTCTCTGTCCCATAACCTATCTGCCCACTAAAACCTGATTTACCAGTATAACCTGGTTTTGGCTATTCTCTGAGCTCAAATTCTTTCTGTAACCTCAAGATGGTATAAACTCAAAATAAAATCATAAGCCCCACTTGCCTACTGAGTGGACCCCCTCTTGGCCATGGAGATCCCAGAAATACTTTAAAACTGAGTTCCTGGCCATGAAAGGAAGGGAAGTTGGATGTACCTCTTCCCTTTTGGAATTTAGACACTACACTTTGTAAGGCTGGTGGTAGGCCCCCTCCTTTCCCTAGATCAAAAAAGAAAAGGCTCAGGAGACCAGACCCACCAAGTACAAAACTGCCAGGCCCTGCTGAGAAGAACCACACCCAGATGTCCACCGGGATAAGAATATTTCGGCTCCTGGGTTCTGCAAAATCGCCAGCCCCTCCTATTTCTCAATGACCACCCAAGGTCACAATGGAAAATCCCCAGCTCTTCCCGCCAAAAGTCCCTAGCCCACCCAAATGGTATAAAAGGCCTCAGCCCCTTCAAATGGAGGCAAATTCTGGGGCCCCCTCTCTTGGGGCCCCAGAACCTCGTCCAGGAGTGTATAATAAAGCCATGTGGTTTGGCCTCCACTCTTTCTCTCTCTCCGGCTGTCTTTTCTTTTCACTGCTGCCAAAAAACCTTACACACTTGTCCAGCATTAATGTTAAAACAGAGACCCTAAGACTGACAAAACAGACTTTTTATGACAATAGGATACTAAATTATTATATTAACAGCACCTAAGGCCATGTAAACCAATGATTCAGCAGGCCACCAATTTGCTTAACAGATCACTGAGTCTGTATATTATGGCTTGTCTCTGATTAAAAGACTTCCTTATCTTCAAACATTCTAAGCCTTTAGACAAATCTTTATTTCATTAACCAATTACAAATCAAAGAATATTTGAACCCACTATAACCTGTAAGCTCCTGCTTTGAGATGTCTTACTTTTTTGAGCCAAACCAATATATAATTTCTATTTATGATTTTACCTGCAATTCTTGTCTCCCTAAAATGTATAAAACCAAACTGTAACTAAACTGTCTGGGGACCTCTTACTCAAGGCTTCTTGGGCATAGCTTCCTGGGCTGACAGTCACACATATTCAGCTCAGAATAAAACTCTATAAATTATTTTACAGAGTTTGTGTTTTTTCCTTTAGCAGTTCTATATAGTCTTATGCCTTTTGTTGGGACGATGGATCTTCATTCTGAAGATTTCTGTGTATGCGTTATAGGGACCAAGGCCTTTGGCTCCATAAAGGTTCACTAAAAAATCACTGATGTGAGGCAGATTGATTAATTGGAGAAAAAGGCATGCAAATTTTATTTAAACGCATATACCCAGGAGCCTTTAGAATGAAAACTCAACTTCTCAATGAGCTACATAGATTTTAAAAGAATGGAGGCTTGGATTGTAGCCAAACAGGTTCTTGGTGTCAAGACAGGTTATGGGAGGGAGATAGGAAGCTTGGCTAGAAAAGGTGGTCTTGTTATGCAGCTAAAGCTTCACAGGTAGCAGCCCTCAGAAGGAATAGATGGTAAATGTTTCTTTTCAGACTTTTGAAAGTGTTAAGCTGTCAACTTTTCCTAGGTAGGATAAGGAAAGACCTGGTTGCATTAATGGGATTCTCTACAGATGCAAATTTACCCCCCACAAAACACAGCCTTGCAGAGCCATATCTATCTGTGAGACCTATGGTAGCCATCTCAAAATAGGTCAAAGCAATATATTTTTGGGTAAAACAATTTCTAATTTCCTTCAACATTAATAATAAATTTTTATGCCTTTTTTCCAATCAATCTGCTTTTTGTGAGATGAAAATCTAAAGTTTTCCCTTTATTCCTACAGTAAGAAAAATTACCAGGAGGAAACATCAGGGATAAGGGGAGTTCTTGTTACAGCAAGTGTTACAGGGGGTAGTTCTGAGGACAAATGGAGCAGCACACGGAGAGTGGGAGAATCAAGGTTTTTTCGCCGGCGGGCTCAGAGGGGTCTCGCCACCAAATTCTGAGCAGCATCTACCTGGATTTTTCCCGCCTTTATTAGGTTGGGTTGGTCTGAGGGGTGGGGTCCCAGGTGGCTGATGCACCAGGTAATAGATGGGGGTCTTCCTTATCATTCTAGCTAAACTGACCTAACAGGATTCTTGCCAAAGACAGGCCAAGGTGATCATGAAACTGCCCTTTCCACAAATCAATAAAGGGGTGCAAGTCAAGAACTGAGTAAGGGCCCCAACAATTCTGTTAAGGAATCCACCTAGCTAAAAATAATGATAATAATTAGTCACTGTCCATCATTGCTACTCTGGAGTCCCATAGCTGGTTGTCATAAAGATTCTTAACTCTCCACAGAGATAACATCACCCTTTCAAAACCTAAACGTAGTTTCTGAGATACGTTCCAGGTTTCGAATTCCATTGGATGGGCTGACTCACCCAGACCAGCGGCCCAGACCAAGAACCTGACTCAGCTGGAATTGTGACCCCAGGAACTGAAGCCTGATTTCTACATCTGTAGAATTTGGCCTGAACCTAGCCAATTAGCAAACCTAATTGCCTAATCCTTGGCCCACCAAACTGCCTTTAAAAACCTTGTCTCCCAAATTCTTAGGGAGGTGGATTTGAGAAATTCCTCCTGTCTCCCTTCTTAGCACTATGTGGAATTAAACTCTTTCTCTGCTGTAAAACCTGCTGTCTCAGTGTATTGGCTTCCTCTTGAGCAGTGGGTGAAGAACCTGGTTAGCAGGTAACAATCAGACATCTCCTGGGGGATGTGGAGGATGAGGAACTCCATGAGATTTCAAGGATGGTCAGATATGTAGGATGGGGGATTCTGGATAAACCAACTTAGCAGGGTTCTTGCTAAAACTGCATTTTGCAAGTAAGTGCATACGTAGGCCCTAGGAGAAGGTTCAGAAACCTGACTAAAGTTTGGTCAAGCAAAAAATCTTTGTCAAGAGGAACAGACTTGGTGAGAATGATTGAATTCCACCCCACTGCTTGTACAGGCAGTCAGATATATTATTTTATTTTACATATATTATACCTCATCAATAAAAATACATATCCAATAACATTTTAAACTGGCAACCAACTTTACATATATTTTAATGACTTATTTACTTATATGAATTTTTTGTCTAGTGCACAATAGACATTTTAAAAGGGTAATATTAAAATATATTAATATCTATGCATGGAAGCTCTAATATTTTCTTTTCATACTCCATTGATTGCCTTGTGAACTGTAACTTGGAAGCCTCTGCTTCAAACAAGTCTGTGGATGAGGTCTCCCAGAAATAATCATTGAGTTGGAAAGACTAGAAGGGTGGAGATGGATCCTTGGCAATACCCACGTTTAAGAACACGGTTAAGAGCTGAACAGAAGCAAAGGAGACCACAAAGGAAACTGAGATGGAATGAATGGCCAGAGGTGAGGGACAATCTCAGAGAAGCTGAAGGAAGACAATGTTCCTTGGGTTTATGGCCCCCACCCACACCTTATTGTGAGTGTGTGCTCTGTGACAAGCACATTCAGGAGAGCTAGAGACTCAGTGCAAAATAAGATATTGTCCTTGCCTAAGAGAGGCAAAAAGTAAATGAATGAAACCAAAATATTTCACTCCAAAATATATTTCTTTGATATAGTTCAAGATGGCTATTCAGAAGGGCTGGAAATACAAGAATGGCTGAAATCCGTCTTTTTCTGGGAGATATTTGCATCTGTAGAGAAAACCTGCATTGATGCATCCAGGCTTTCTCAGAGGTCCTCTCTTACCTAGATATAAGAAAGATTAACTGAAGAGTCTGACGCTTTTAAAGGTCTGAAAGAAACATTTATCATCTATTCTCTCTAAGGGTTGCTTTCCGTGAGGTTTCATCTGCATAACGAGATCAGCTAGCCTGGCCTCCTCTTCTTGCATAACTTGTTTGGCCCCAGTCCAAATCCTCCATTCTTTCTGTAACTTCAAGTGATATAAAAGCATCAACTATCTGGCCATTTCTTGGAGATCTTATATTTTGAAAAGACTCCCATGCACATTAATAAATTTGTGTGCTTTGCTTCCTATTAATCTGCATTTTGTCAATTGTTTGCAGTGAACCTTTAGAGGCTGGAGGGGAAGTTTTCTTTTGGCCCCTACATAAATTTATAATTATATTACAGGGTGACGAGTACTTTAATATTAATAAAAGAACACATAATCTGCGTTCTTAATGGAGTATATGTTTTTGTATTTTAGAGAGGTGGGGAGCTTAAGAAAGTTTCTCAGGAGAGGGAGTTTTTCTTGAGCAGGAGTTAGGCAGAGAAAGCTTAAGAATGTGACTGATCCTGTCGGAAAACAAAATTATAGAAACAGTACAAGGAACCCTCTTCCTGCTGTAGGTCATCTTCACGAATACATGCAAGTATTGGCTTATTTATATTCCTGAGGGGTATTACATTCTTGCAAATTGCTACAGATAACAGTACTCACATTTAAATGAGAACTTTTAAATACTTTTCGCTATTTATAGCAGGAAAGGAAAGAAGTTCCCTAGTTCTGCTCCCTTGAGGTGTTCATTAGGGGAAGTTTAATGAAGCAGGCAAACAGGTGCTTTTCATGAACCTTTTTAAAAAGGCTACAACAGCACTGCTCACTCTTACCATCCCTTCAGCTTCCAACTGGGAGCCCACACGTCATCAGCTGAGCTAATAGCTCACAGCAGGGTCCTTTCCTGTGCTCCACATAAATATTCAGAGTTTTATCTTCCTTTGCCCAGCTATCGATCATCATAAGCACAATGTATAGAGAAAGATGGAAAAAATAAATACAGAAATGTATGATTTCTGGGTCATAAATCTCAAGAAGCTTTGACACAGTAAGATTTAATAAATAAAAGAATATAGGGTTGGTGCATGAGTTATAAAAACTCTGCTGATTATTATTAAAGGTTTCCCTAAATCCCCAATACCCAGGGAGAAATAATTCTATCTAGTGGCCATATCTCTCTTCTGTTGCTTCTCTATTTACTCTCCTTGCTAACAATTCATATGTCTGTGGGAACATAAAACATTTATAACCATTCTTAACAGGTTGATCATAATGTAAAAATTGCATGAAATCTTTGTTGGTTTCACTTAAATCAGGAATTTAACATTTTAATCACTTGAGTAGATGTTAATTTAGCATATTGCTTCCTTCTAACATCCACAGAATGGAGAATCACTTTAATTCCTAAAAGCTGGAGATTAAGAAATGATCTGAATGAGGGAAATTAACAACAATTATTGTTTAATTAGGTAGAAACCCATGATTCAGGTGAGATTTCTCATTATTTATAATTGATTTGGAAAACTATTTTGAACAATTTACTAGGATGCAAGGATAAAGTGTTCCATAGTTGAGAATTCAATTTCTTTATCATGGTAGAATTGGACAAGACTGAAGTATATAATTACTCTTAAATGGTTGGCAATTGCTATCTCTTTTCAGGAAACAAATGGGATCCTAAATTAACAAAATCAATTATAATCATTTTGAATTAAATATGTTAAAATAAAGCTATAACAAAATGCAAATATTGAGAGGATCTTGTTTTCCAATAGCTTAGGGGGAAACTGGAGTAGCAATGAGCAGAGGTTTTGGGATTGGAAAATTATCCTCTGAGCAAGGATGAGTGGTGAGTGCAGTAACATAAAAATTGTATTATACTTTCTATGCTATCTTTAGGATTGTGGTTTGGCTGTGAGTAACAGAGATCTAGAAAAAATAAAGGCTTAAACAAGTTAGATGTGTGTGTCTCTTTCTCTTAAGTCTGGTGGTAGCAGTCAACAACTGGTCAAGTGGAAACTCAATTCCTTTAAGCTCCCTGTTTGGTCATGCCTAAGATATGGACCTTGTTTTGCAGGTTCAAGATGTCATCTAGAACTCCAGATATCACATCCATGTTCTCCACGGCAGAAGAAAAGACCAAGAAGAAAGAGGCCAAGGCTGAGAACCACTGCCACACATGCTGATTTCATTTACACGTCATTAGCCATGACTCAGTTACACTACGTACACATCTGCAAGGCTGACTGGAAAATGTTTGCTTTATCCCAGGTATTGTTTCTTGCTTAAAGTTGAGGGTTCTATTACTACTAAACAAGGGGAGAATGGATATCAGAAGGCAAACAGCAGTCCCTGCCCAGGCTGCCTCAATGGAAAGCTGTGCTAAGTAAGCAGAGTATAAGATGAGTACAGTGCACAAGGCCTAGCACCCCCAGGTATGGGTTCGAGGCTGCCCACATCCCTGCCACCTGCCACTCTGGGCCCCACTTGGCCACTGCTGCTACCCTGCCCCCAGAGAAGGTATGGGAGTGGCAAGTGTTAGGTAGTGCCCTGGCATTTGGAGAGGGAAGACATGGTGATAGATGTCTCAGCCCTGGGCTGGCAGCACAATAGAAGCCTCTCACCCACTCCTACCTAGGGACCCAGCATCAAATTTGCAATGCCCTTGGGAAGAGGAGATGCCTGGCTCAACTTCTCCACCCTGGGCAGGGTGAGGTATCTGGATCCAGTAGCAGGCAGGAAGTGGAAGCCAGCTGTGGTCAGGGTCCAGAGCGTGTGAACCCTGGGACATAGGTGCCGTCCCCAGCAGCTCTGTGGATCTGCACTTGCCCCGTGAGCATCCCGGTTGACCTTGGAGGATGTTCACTCCTCCTTCTAGCCAGTCTGAGTCTGGCTTGTGTATGTCTTTTCTGGCCAGCTCCTCACACCCTCAGGGGATAAACCACAAAATACATACTTTCAGTGATTCCTAATAGGGTCTGATATTTGCATTTAAAACTGGCATTTCATCATGTAAAGAGGAATGGTAAAATTCATGATAATAACTTAAAATTTCTAAGCACTTCTTTACTTAGAATACAATTACATAGCAAATATAAAAATGTTTTGACAAGTTGGAAGAGTGATTGCAGAAGAAAAGAAAAGACTTCATATTTTATTATCTTTAATGGCATTGCCACCCTTACTTTTTAAACAAGAGGTCTCACACTTTCATTTTGCACTGGGCCCTGCAAATTATGTAGCTGGACCTGTAGGTGAGTTTCCCTACTGAAATTTAAGCATATCTTACTTTTGAGGTGCTGGAGGCAAATTTGTAAAATCTTATGAAAGGATTAGTTAGAGCATCTACCCTTTGGCTGTCCAGGTGTGCCCTACATGTCATGTGTCAAACGAGATTAGATGTTGTCCTTCACCTCATCTACTTAGCCATTCACCATCTACAGCCAAAGAAAATATTAATGACAATAAGACTTGTGTGCAGATCAAGTTTGATATTAGCATTAGATGCAAAATAGCCTTGTCAATAAATCAGTGTGTATATTGCCTCAATAACCACAATGTAATTTTCAGCATGTCTGATATAGATTTATATCCTTTTATTATATTAAATAAATACTGAAGGTCTTCTGTGTTTTCCTAAGTATTTTTGCATAATTACTCCCTTTCCTACCTCTGTCTAATTCTGACAATTCTTATATATAAAAATGGAAAAGACGTTTTCTACTCTAAAAGATGAGATTATATAAATGAATTTATTCTCTTGTTTTCCTTCGGCTATGGCCCACCTACTCAGGGTTCTATTTATAAAGCTAGCTTGGCATGTAATTTGGTTGCCTAATGGAATGGAGGTGAATAACAAGTGGCCCTACTGTAAAATAATCATGTTCAAGATGGATGAAGTAGAATGTTTGGTTTCAGGAATTTCCTGCACTATTAGTCCCTTGGGTAATATATCTTAACTTCTCTCAATGCATATTTTGACAACATTATGCTGCACATTTTCAGTTTTTGCAAAATGCACACATGTGCTAGGCCCAGACTGTTTCCACACTGATGTTTTCTAATAAAACAACAACTGACAAGATACATTTTTAGCCACAAATACAGTTCCTTCAAGGTTGTACTCTGTCAAAACACTCTCTGATAAGATGGCATTTTGAGGAGTTACTGCGGATGCATAACACCATATCACTTCTGTTTCCATTGAAGATAAATGCATCAGTGCCACAACAAACCAGCCATTAGCATTCACATTACAGGTAAAGTCCAGGGCTGAGAAATTGGAAGAGAAATCAGTAAAGATGAAATTTCACTCATTTTAATAAACCATAGTGGGGTTTTGTTATATAAATTAATTTGTTCTTTCAGTAACTTCAGTTGATGGCTTATGGGCTGTTCTAGGTACCAGCGATAGTTGTGATGATGACAGAACTCCTATTCTCATATTGCTAATGCTCTTGTGAGTAGGTAAGAACTTATATGGTTACTTAAGGAAGTTTAGAAATTTTACAGAATAGATCTTGCTTTCTTTCTTTCTCTCTCTTTTTTTTTTTTTTGGATGAATTAGATTGTGAAGATGCTATTTGTAGAAATTACTAGGCAAGATATGGTAGTGGTGAGGAGCTTGAGCTCTAGAATCAGATAAACCAGGGTTTGACTCTTGGTTCTTACTCTTGAGAGAGCTTACTCTTGACTTTCAGCAAGTAGCTTGATCTCTTTGAGCTTTGGTTTTGGTAACAGTAAATTGGGCAAAAATACTGGATTGCCATAAAAATGGAATGAGATAATGCTTGGAAAGAACTTGGCATAGTATCCAAAATGTAGTTGACATCCAATAATTTTTCTGTTTATTATTGGTAATAATATTGTTCAATATCCATATTCTTACAGGAAGACTTTGATTAAAAGACCGAGCCTCCAGCTTTAAGCTCTATAGGAGCTTGATGAATTAAGATTGCTATACGGCATTGCCTCTCAACCTTCACTGTGCATGCAAATCCATGAAGATCTTGTTAAAATTTATGCTCTTATTCAGTAAACCTGGAATGAAGCCTGACATCCTGCATTTCTAAGAAGCTTGCAGGTGATGCTGGCCATCTGTGCTCTGTGAATCTTATGTAATACACCGTGATTTGACAATGTTAAGAGAAATGGGTCAGGTGCACTGGCTCAGGCCTATAACCCTAGCATTTTGGGAGACCAAGACGGGAGGATTTCTTGAGGCCAGGAATTTGAGACCAGCCTAGCAAGAGTGAGACCCCATCTCTACCAAAGATGGAAAAATTAGCTGGGTGTGGTGGCACACACCTGTAGTCCCAGCTACCTAGAAGGCTGAGGCAGGCGGATCGCTTGAGCCCAGGAGTCTGAGGTTGCAGTAAGCTGTGATGGCACCACTGCACTCTAGCCTGGGCAGTAGAGAGCGACTCTGTCTCCAAAAGGAAAAAAATAAGAGGGAGAGAGAAATGGTAAGACTTGGCACCATAGGCCAATATTAAACAAAATGTGCCTTCAAACAACAGGGGATGTCACTAACCTCAATTGATGAGGTATGCTAATAACACCAAAGGACAATGAGGAAAATATCTTGTTTATTGTAAAACATATTTATGAGAGTAGTGGAGTGTTTAGAGGTTTGAGTCACCTCTGGTTCCTGCATCTGGAGAATTGTTCTGACCTAACTACCTTAGAGCACAGGGATGAATTTGAACTTTTTGGGACAAGGACCCTCAGTACTTTACATCTGGCCTGCCCTGCCAGACACATAACTGACTTATTCCCATCTCTGTATCTATAAGAATGTATAAAACACATTCATATGGCTCAGTCAAGGATCCACATAATGAAAAATTCTGGATAGAACAGTACATCAAGACCCAACAATCCCACTTCCAGGTATATACCCATGAGAATTGAAAACATATGTTCACATGAAAACATGTACATGAGTATTCATAACAGTATTATTCATAGTATCCCCAGAGTGGAAACAACCCAAATGTCCATTGGTTGATGAATAGATTAAAAATATGGTATATTCATGAAATGGGATATTGTTCCAGCAGAGAAAGGAATAAAATACTGATATATGCTACCATGTGGATGCAAATATTGTGCTAAGTAAAGGAATCCAGACACAAAAGGCTACATATTTTATAATTTAACTTAAATGAAATGTCTAGAAAAGGCAAATATATAAAGACGGAATATAAATTGGTGGTTACCAGAGGCTAGAGAAAGGGGAGACTGTGGAGTGATTGCTAATGGGTAGGGGATTTCTTTTTCGAGTGATAATGTTGTGGGATTAGATAGCGGTGATGGTTGTACAACTGTGTAAATATACTAAAAACCTCTGAATGCACACTATAAATGGTGAATTTTATGGTATATGAATTATATCAATAAAAATGCAGGAAATATTAATAAAAGAACATCAAGTGCCAGATGTTTCAGCAGCTCAAAAGCTTTAAACAAAATACTTGATAACAGTACAATTCCCATATTACTTGACTGTTTTAAAAAGGTCCAGTTTCATCGTATAGGTCAATGGTAGATTGAAAATAGAAATAAATTCTTTGTGACATCTCATCTCAAGAGGTGAAGTCTATTTCTGCACTCCTTGAAACTGGGTTGGCCTCATAACTTGCTTTGACCAGTAGAATGTGGTAGATGTCATAGATGTTATGTGTGAGAGCTAGAAGAGAAATTGTGGCTTGCACTTCCACTATCTTAGAAAACTACAGCCCTGTGACCAACCATGAGAAGAGAGAATGTGGGGAGAACAGTCTGGCTGCCCCAGCCCTCATAGTGTCTTACCTGAAGGCCAAATACAAGGATGGGCTCAGCAGAGACAAGTTTTCCGTGCAGAACCTAATACAAATTCCTACCCATGGAATCCCAAGCAAATAAATGATTCTTTCCAGTCACTAAGTCCTGAGGCTATTAGTGATATAGCAATGCCCTATTTAGTGGAATAGATACCATTTCTTAATGGGACTTACTGATGACCCCATTAAAAATAAGAAAGAATAAAATATCTGGCTGTATCTGACCAGACCTTTTTTTTTTCTTTGAGACAGAACCTTCCTTTGTTGCCCCAAGTAGAGTGCAGTGGCATCTTCGTAACTCAAACTCCTGGCTCAGGTGATCCTCCCTGAGTAGCTGGAATTAAAGGTGTGCTCCACGATGCCCGGCTAACTTTTTTTTTTTTCTGTTCTTAGTAGAGAATGAGTCTCACTCTTGCTCAGGCTGGTCTTGAACTCCTGAGCTCAAGCGATCCTCCCACCTCCACCTCCCAGAGTGGTAGGATTATAGGCATGAGCCACTGTGCCCATCCCAGACCTTTCTTTACATCTTCTTTACGTCCTCCAGTTCCTCTCCATCCTTGGTTTTAAAGACTGTTGGAGCTTGCTTGTCTTCTGATTTAATAAACACCTGACCTCTAAGAGACCACAGCAATCTCTAAGAGACTTCATGGGTTAGGTCCCAAAATGGGCATCTGATCTTGTGCCATAGAGAAAGATCTTGACTGAAAGGCCTAAAAGGTCATTTGTTTTCTGCTCTCTGTTTTCTAGAATACCGTTGAAGACCCTGACTCTACAAAATACCAGTTAGCTAGCAGCAAAGTGATTTCTTAGTCTATTATCTTAGTTATTTCCATATATATTTGCATGTTGACAATGTATAAAAACAAACTTAATCATTTAACTTTTGAGTTAGCTGTTACTGTCTGCAGAGCAGTGCTCCCTGGCCTTTGGGGCATTCTGTGGGTATCACTGTCCATCACTGTCACCATCACCAACAATAGGCACTTCTTGAGTGCCTACTAAGTGTAATGAAGCTTACCTGCTTCCAGACTAGTCCTTACATACTTGTTTGTTTCATAATGTTCAACTTTATACAATTTATACAATTCTTTATCTTCAGTGACAATTAACATTGTCTTTGAATATATCTAACAATGATCATTAGATAAATAATTAGATTATTTAATTATTCAATTCATGTAACAAATATTTATTGAATGACTACCAGGTTTTGGCAATTTTCGAGACATTAGGGATACAGCAATGACTAAAAAATTCCTGCTTCATGGATTATATATTTTAATGGGGGGACAATAAAAATTTAATCTCTAGATTGTAAGGTATGTCAGAAAGTAATAATACTATGGAGAAAAATGAAGTTGAGAGAGAGCTGTTTGGTGGGATGTTACCATTTTAAGTAGAGAAGTTTAACTGTGTTGCAGGCCCAACACAAACATTGACCAACACAGTACGCCTCTGGTGCAAATATTGTCCCTCAGAATTGTCCCACATCAGGCCCAAATGACTGGTCCTTGCTTAGTCATTCGATGCAGATCGTAACCTCAGGCAAGGTGATCTTGCTTCTGAGGAAGAGAGTGACAGCAGGAAGCTATCTGCTGACCACACTACCTACGTTGGAGTAGCAATCCTTGAATCCTTGAAAGAGGATCTGCATGGTGTATGTTCATGTCTACTACAGGAACCAACAGAGCATTTGGGGCTAAGGAGTGACATGATATGAATGACATCATAAGACGTCATAAGACAATCACATTGGTTGCTGTGTTATGAATAGACTGTAAAGAGACAAGGACAAAATTAAGGAAAACAAAGTTAAGGAAGGAAGTTAAGGAAAAGTTAAGGAAAACAAAATTTAAGTTAAGGAAAACAAAATTAAGGAAGACAAAGGCAGAATGAGGGAGATAAGGTAGAAGACTACCAGACCAAAGTAGTAGCAATGGTGGTGGTAAGAAGGGCTTACATTCTGACTGTATTTTGAAGCTTGAACTAACAATATTCACTGATGAATTGAATGCTGCATGTGAGAAAAGGAGTGCAATCAATGATAACTTTAAATATTGGAGGGTTGAGCAAAAAAGCATTTTTGCCATTACTGAGATAAAGGAATGTGTGAGGAGAATATCAGAAATTTATTTTAGGATACATGAAGTTTGTGATGTCCATTCTATGTCAGAGAACAGATGCTGAGTAAGTAGTTGGACGTATAAATCTGTAGGTCAGGGCATAACTCTAGGCTATAGATGTAAGTTTCAGAGTCATTAACATACAGATGACAATTAAAGGCATGAACTGACTGAATCATTAAATTAATGAGTGTAGATAGGAAAGAGAAATGTGAACCAAGCCCTGGGTGCTGCACTGTGTAATTGTTGTGGAGCTGAGGGTGACTCAGCAATGGAATCTCACAAGGAGAGGCTGGTATGATAAGAAAAAATCCAGGAGAGCAGGGTGTCCTTAGAGCCAAAAAAGAAAAAGTGTTTCAAGAAGGAGAAATGGTCAGTCGTGTTAAATGTTTCTGTTAGGTCAAGTGAGATAATGATCAAAAATTGACCACTAGATTTAACAACATGAGGTTACTTGTGGACACTGAGAAGAGAAGTTTCAGTAGCCTGGTGGGAAAATACCTGTTTAAATGGATTCAAGAAAAAAATAGGGGTAGAAGACTTTGAGATAGTGAGTAAGATAACTCTTCTGAGGAGATTTACCATAAAAGATAGACAAGAAACAGGGCAACAAGGAAGAGAAAAGTGGGTTTAAAAACAAGTAGCTGGGAATGAGCCAGGAGAGAGAAACAAGTGATCCAGCAGAAGAGAGCAAGGACAATTCCACAAGTGATGTTCTGGAGCAGGGTGAAAGAGATTGGATCAAGTGCAGTTGGGAAAATAATGTGGATGTAGAGAGTAGCACAGCCAGGTCCACTTTACCATCAGGAGGATGGTCAGGATTGACAAACACAGATGCAGGTAGGTGAGCAGTTGTGGGGTGGGGCTGGTGGAGGTTGGTTGTTTTCTGACTGCTTCTATTTTTTCTTCAGTAAGATTGGAATCAAAGTCATCACTGAGAATGAGGAAGATGGGAAGGAGATGTTGGCTACTTGATAAAATAAGCAATGGTATGGAATTGTTTTCTAGAAAGTATAAAAATTATGGTTGGGTAATTGTTGAATTGGGGGTATTAACAAGCATGAACTAGAAAAACAAACAGCAGCCAGTGAGTAAAATGCCAGAAACTAAGGTATAGAATGGTTATATTTATGGGTAATAACAAAGTCTAGATCATGATCATGTGTATGGAATTGGATATACAGATCATTGGAGAAGAGCAGGTCAGTGAATGAATGGACCATTGGAAGAATATTAAAATCATCAAGAAACATGATAATATTCCTAGAAGGTGTGAAGGTGGTTGTGGAGCTTGTCAAGGAATGAAGGCGGGTTGCCCTAATGGTAGAGTGTGGATTTTAAGGAGGAGAAAGTGAAAAGTCCTGGAAATGGCAATGAGGGGGCAGGATGACAATCCCCATTTCTGGAAATGAGGGAATGAAGGGTGTGAGAAGAAAGAAGCAGCACTTGAGAGGGCTCAGGTGAAGCGATGTCCTCAGGGTAAAGCCAGGCTCCGGAAGTGGCAAGCAGGTGAAGGGAGCTTCCAAAGATGCTGATAATACAAAGGGCTTTGCAGAGGATGACTGCAAACATTCCCTAGGGAGTTTTGAGTCTCCACAGGTTTCCTAAGTTGGGGGTGGCTGTATGGATGTGAGTCCTAGGGATGAGGGATGCCCTCAGCATCTTGGGTTTCTTGTGTTTGGCGTAAACAGGGATACAGGGGATAATGAGAGCTAGCTGCTGTGTGTTCTAAGGATGAGGTTGCAAAGTGAAAGTTTTGTGATCAAGCTGACAGGGAACAAAACTTGATGAGTTGCCTCAGATGTGGCATTTGGTGCTGTACAAGTGAGAAAGCTAATGGTGATGGAAGCTATTTAAGTATGATTCTGTCATGCAGTTTCTTCTCTCTTTAACTCAGCTTTCTTTCTGATGCATTTTTCCAAATCATATTTGAAAGAAATGCACCTGGAGTTCACCCCAGTTTCTTACATTATGGACCAAGCACTGTCGAACCAAATAACATTAATGTTTAAGAAAAGGGCTTTTCCACAACTTTGCAATTGTGAACTGTGCTGCTATAAACATTTGAGTGCAGG
>VBSM01001562.1:3288548-3369254 GCA_008086735.1 Cheirogaleus medius
AAAAAAAAAGAAAAGGGCTTTTACCAAAACCAGAAACCTGAGATGCTGTATGCGTGTATATATGTGCATGTGTGTACAAACACATATCACATAAACTTCGCACCTGCACTGTCTTCTTGTGTGCTTTATTGGAGAACTGAAGTGACATATTTTGCCCCTCTTAATCCCTAACTTAAATCAGGTCCTCCTATTATACTCACATATATGCCCTTTGCTTTCCTTTTATATCGTTTTTTAAGACATGAAATTATTGTATGTGGGTGTGTGTGAGAGAAAGAGAGAGAGAGAATTTGTTTAATGTAATGTCTGTCTCTTCATTAGAATATAAACTGTTTTAGAGCAGGTAGATAAAGATTGCTCCATATCCACAGGGCTAACATATCACCTAGCACATAGTAGATACTCAATGATATTTGGTTGAATACATTAAAAAGAAAAAGATTCAACTCTATGGTGCCTTTAAAAAAATAATTCATTTTAGAATATGTTTCTGTAGCTTGTAAGAGCGGAGTGCAGAGAAGCCTGTATTGTTCCCCCAAATATACTGCAGCATCATCTTGATTATAATTTTATCCCTGTGAAACAGAAGCTTTAATTTTAAATAAAAGTAAATTATTTATTTAAAACACTGATTAAGTGTTTATTATGTACTAGGCATTATTTTTAACAACTTATAGTGGTTAATTTCATTCTCGTGACAACCCTAGGAGGCAGTTATCCTTATTACCTTGTTTTACACATGGGGAGACTGAGACATAAAATATTGAGTCATATGGTTGGGAAGTGGCAGAGTCGAACATCTAAACCCAGACTGTCTTGACTCAGAGTCCATGCTCTTAATTGCTGTGTTCCACTGCATCTGAATGATTGTTCTTAAGGACAGATTTGATTTTTTATATATATAATTCAACCAATTACAGTATTAAAAATAAAGGAGAAAGATTACAATTACAGAAGATTATAGGGAGATCATTATTAGCATATAATTTATTTAAATATTCATTAATTTGATACATTAAACACAGCACAATGCTTTTGCCTAAAGCTAGGGAAAAGGAATTTGTTGTGGAAGGACAAATGCCACTATAAATTTTTATTATAAAGATTGCAAATGGATGATGATTTTTTGTCATCCTAATATATTTTTGTAATTATAGCAAAATAACTTTTTTCAGTAAGAGCTTGCATACATTTTTAATATTTTTCATTCTTTATTTTCTTTTCATAGATGGTGATGCTTGAAATTATATAATGACTTCCAGTTTTTTAAAAATTAGATGCTATAAAGATGAAGAATTACAGACGATAACCTAATGAAACAATTTGTATTATATTTAAAGATTGGATCATTCTAATTAAAAAAATGGCAGTAAGATGAAGTTTAAGTTAGCAGAAATTTTGTGCAACATTTAAATATCTATTTCTACATTAGACTATAAATGATAATATATGTTTTACATATCAGAAAAAAATTCATAAAATTAAAAACTAATATTCTTGGTGCATAAATGATCATGGTTCAGATACTATAAAATATATCTATAAGCAAATATCATTTTCATAATATAATTTTATACATTTTTCCATTGAAGATATGGTACATTTTATAAAGATTTCCTTGCTAACCCTTAGCACTTCAGCTATTTTCACAGTCTCCTTTGAAGGCTTCATCTGTTGCTACCCAAATGTACAATATGTAATGAAATTACTCAAGAATATCTTAGATCCTTTTTGTTTTCAAGCCATATTGTGAAAACTCAAATGTCTTCAAAGCCAGCAGGTAATACGAATGTGTTAAGTAGCCTGGTAGAAGAGAGGGAAAATTGTTAAACTGGAAAATGCATGCCATACCTAAATATTCTGAAATTCAGAAAAACTAAAAACATTTGGCTGGTAAAAAACAACCCTCCCTGCTGGCTTGATTCAGCTTGAGGCCCTGCTCCCTACTCTCCGCCTTTAGGAAATCTCATTTACGTCTCTGGCCTCATTTACCATCTGGCCAAGGACTCCCATATTTCTAGGCCTTTCTTTGTGCTACATATTTTTACATTCATTTGCCCATCTGACATTTCCAATAAGACATCCTAAATTCAACATATCTCAGACCAAACATCTCTTGCAAACCTAATTTTCTTCCAGTATTCCCCATCTCCACAAATGTGGCCCCTGCCCCCTTTCTATTACAGTCATGCATAATGACATTTTGGTCAACGAGGGTCTACACATACAGGCGTGGTCCCATAAAATGATAATACGGTATTTTTACTGCACCTTTTCTATCTTTAGCTATGTTTACATACACAAATACTTATTATTGTGTTATAGCTACCTCCAGTATTCAGTACAGTAACATGTTGGACAGATTTGTAGCCTAGGAACAATAGTTGAGCCTGGGTGTGTAATAGGCTGTACTATCGAGGCTCATGTGAATACATTCTAAGATGTTTGCACACCAAGAAAATCAAGTATTTCTCAAAACATATCTCCATTGTTAAGTGATGCATGGCTGTACACAAACAATGAATTGAGAAGTTGATTGACAACTTCCTCTACTATACCTCACTTCCCTCCTTCCCCCTCCGTATCTAAATTCTTACCAAGCCTGGCAGTTTCACCTTCTTAACACGTCTCTTCAACCTTACCTTCATCTCCATGTGACCAGCCTTGTTTGATTTACCATCATCTCTTGCTTGGATATTTGCAAACCCCTTTTGTAATCTTTTTAGTCAGCCTTCTTACAATCCATTCTCCATACTGAAACTAGAATAATCTTAAAATATAAATCTGACCATCTTATTCTTCTGCTTAATATCCTTTAATGGCTGCCAAGTGCTTTTAAAATAAAATCTAACTCCTTAAGGTGGCTGCAGAGTTCTTTAAGGTTGGGCCTGCCTCATCCTCAGGCATCATCCAGCGTTCATTCTCCTCTTGGTCATTTGCAGTGTAGCCGCCTGGCTTCCTCTGGCAGCACCTTTATTCCCATGATCCCCTCTGCCTGGGAAGTTTTTGCTCTACTGACTTTGCCACAGCACCTCTTTTCTTCCTTCAAGCCTCAGGAAAGTGACGTTCCCTAGGAAAGCCTTTCCTGAAACTCCCAGATTAGAAAAGGATTCCGTTGATATAGACTCATGAAGAAACTAGTTTCTTTCCTTATCACAGTTGGTGATTTTGTGTTCATCATTTAATTATTTGGTGAATGTCTGTCTCCTTCACTTGACTGGAAGCCCCTTCACAGCAGAGTTTTTCTGCTTTGCTGAGAGATTACATGCATCATAAATATTCTGAGTGAACAGATGTTTAAATGCATTGCAGTATAACCTAACTGTCAGTGCAAACAGTACTCTTCAACTTAGACGGTAAAGACACCTAACAAGCATCTGAGCCTCTCGGGGGATGCTATCAGTTTCCACCACTCTACTTCAGCCTCAGGCCACTCCATATATCCTCGGTGGGCAGGCCTAACTGGGGTGCACGGAGAACAGAGCCAGGGGCCGCTTGTGAAGAGTTGTTCTGTCATTGGTAATAGCCCCTCCAGCTGCATCCCACATATCTTAGAGATGGCATCATAAACATCCGCTGCTGACCTCCTTAGTGCGGTTTTTAACGGTGGTTTCTACCTCAAGTAGCAAATTGAGCTCTTCAGTTTCCTCCTTTCCAAGGTCCTTTGTAGGTTGACATTTATAAGTCCACCTCTCCTGCTATTGTTTTTAACAATAATCTTGAGACAGGTGCAGGAGTGATCAACTGCCTTCATTCAAGTAATGATCCTCCCCAAAGGGGAAAATAATTCTACAGTGTTCCTGGACATGGATAACTTCTGTGAAAATATATTGGTGTATGTTTCGCTAAAAGTGTTCAAATTATGTGTTATAGCTCCAGTGAAAAGTCATAAACTCTTGTAAGTTAGGTAATAGTCTCTTTCACTTTTGTTTCTTCCCAACAGACAAATGCTGTGTTGTGGACAGTGGAAATTTCATAAATACGGGTATGTGAAAAATCAGGAACAATGGCCAATTTCAACAACAAGATATGGTAGTCTCTCTGGAAAGTTGGTTATTTGGCACATAGAAATTTCATTATACTTTGGTGGTGATTAACAATGAATATTAGCAACTCTGAAAATCTAATATTTATTACTTTGTTTTCAGGAGTATATTAAAGCAAATCCTAAATATTATTTTATTTCACCCATGAATACATGAGTATGCACCTCTAATGAATAAAGACATTTATTTTTGTAATGTAACCACCACTATAACACCTTACAAAACTAGCAATAATCACGCCTGTAATCCTAGCACTCTGGGGAGGCCGAGGCGGGTGGATAGCTCAAGGTCAGGAGTTCGAAACCAGCCTGACCAAGAGCGAGACCCCATCTCTAAAAAAAAAAAAAAAAACTAGCAATAATTTCCTAATTTTATTTAATGTCGAAATTATATTGAAATTTTCCTAATTGTCTTTGAGATGACTTTTTACAGATGGTTTTAACAATGATCCAAAGAAGATACCACATTGCATTTGATCTTTATGTCTCTTAAGCATCTTCTGTTCTAATAGTCTCTCCTCCTATTTTTTGCCATGCCACAATTTAGTTGGAGAACTTGAATCTTTTATCCTGTCAGTACAATGGCTTCGGCTGATTATTTTCTCATAGTGCCATTTACCTTGTCTCTCTGTCCCCTATATTTCTTGTAAAATTATAGTAATATATACAGAGAGAAAGGATTAGACTTATATTCAATTATTTGACAAGACATCCTAATAGATTGTGCTCTGTTCTTCCTAGTGTATTACATTAGGAGGCACAAAATGTCTGGTCTTTTCCCTTCTAGTAATGTTTAAATTGACCAGTGCATTTAAATAGTAACAGCCTGATTCCTCCATTAAAAGATTCCCATTAACTTTTTACTTGGTTAGTTTAAAGTCTGTTGGTCATTATCCCTATCCATTATTTAGAGTTTGCAATTTGGTGACATTCTAATTTTATCATGTTATCTTTATTTATTAGCTGTAACTCTCCTGTAAAGAAGAACATCATTTGGCTAACTTTTTCAGTAAGAAAAACAGTATAAGTTTTTGAATTTTTACTTTTCTCAAAAAGATCGATTTTCATGTCAGTAAGTTGTATTCTAGCAAATGTTAATAGTGTCTAATTAGTTTTTAAAATATTATTTCATACTCACAGGTTTTCCTATGTGAGATGTCAATGCATTGCCATCTCTATGCTTTTTGATGCTTAATCTTATCAGTATGAGTCCCATCGAATTGGCTTCCATACCCTTTAGACATAGTATCCTAGGATCATCTTGTACTTTTCTTGCCTCAGACTGGGTGTCAGTCTTTTCTCCAAAGACCACTGTCCCTTTTAGTGGGAAATAATAGAGACCACCATCTGGGACCTAAAGGTATTCTTTACTGGTGGGTTAACATTGTTTCTATGCCTTTCCAATGTACAGAGTCAGAAAATATATATATTTTAAGGGAAAGTTTTTTAATGCAGTCACATGTTTTATATTTGATTGTACAGTTACCAGGTATACTTTTATGATTTCTTTTCTTCAGTCTACTTCCTATAATGCTGGGCTGGCTGGATGAATAAATGTATGGATAGAAAGATGGGAATGAAAGTCTTTTCCTCTCCCAGTTTAAAAAATAAATTCATCCATGTTTTCTATTACTTCTATAATTATATTTTTTTATATTGAGATCTCAGACTCATTTGGAATTTATCCTAGTACATCATGTGAAAATGGATCAAATTTTACATATTTCCATATGCTTATCCAGTTAGCCTGATACCATTTGTTAAAAATGTATCTTTCTCCATTGACTTGAGATAACAGTTTTATCATTACTAAATTCCATATGTATGGAATTAGTAATGATAAAGAGCTCATTTTGGATATCCTATTTATTATCATTGGTCTTTCAGTTTATTAGTGAAATAATACCATGCTGTTTTAATTATGGGGACCTTAAAATGTTTTAATATGATAGGACCACGCACCACATACCTCTTCAGCCTTTCTCTTGTTAATTTTTCTTATTTATTATTTTTTATGAACTTTGTAATCAAATTGTCTTGTTTCAAGAAGAACATTATGGGATTTTTATTTGAATTAATTATATTTATGAAATTAACTTGGAATTGACAACTTTATGAAGCTAAATATTCATATTTAAGAAAAAGATACACATTTTCATTAGGTCTCGTATCCTTTGCATCTTTCATGAGCAGCTGTATTTTTCCTAATATCTCTTATTTCACTTTTAAAATGTTATGGCTATATACTTTATTATTATTATTTTATTGTAAATGGAGTCTTCCTTTCTGTTACATCTTGCTAAAGTTATTGATTTTGATACGTTCATTTTATATCCTGCCACTTTACTACACCATTATCATTTGCAGTAGATTCTTATTGATTCTTTGTGTTTTTTAGTTATAATATGCTAACATATGAAGATAACCTTCTTTCCAAATTCTTATGTCATATATACATACACACACGCATACATGCACACACACACAAGTTGAGTATCCCTTATCCAAAATGTTTGAGACCAGAAATGTTTGAGGTTTCAGATTTTTTCAAATTTTGGAATATTTGCATAAATATAATGAGATATCTTGGGGATGAGGCCAAAGTCTAAACAAAAAATTCCTTTGTGTTTCATAAACACTTTGTACCCATAGGCAGAAAGCAACTTTTTATAATATTTTGAATCATTTTGAGCATGAAAAATGTTTTGGCTGTGTTTTGACTGTGATCTTTCACATGAAGTCAGGTGTGGAATTTTCCAATTGTATCATCATGTTGGTGCTCAAAAAATTTTGGATTTTGGAGGATTTCAGAGCTTGGATTTTTGGATTAAGAATTCTCAACTTTTATATACATACTGCCATTTAGGTTAGGTAATACCTGCAATTTAATATGAAATACAAGTGAAGATGCTAGGTATGCTTGTCTTGTTCCAGACTTTAAAAGTAATGGTTTCAGAGTATCTTCATTATTGATGTTTTATATTGGAGTAATACATATTTTATTACATTAAGAAATTTTCTATTTATTTTTTTCTTAGATCTATTAATATATATTATATTAATAAATTTCCAAATTTTGCATCAAACACATAGAAGAAAAATATATTCAGCAATTATTTAAGAAACTCCTTTTTTTCCTTTACCATCTTTCATTAATTTTTTATAGTTTTGGCCCTTTAATTTATCATTCTTTTTTCCTCCCTCTCTCTCTCTTTGTGTGTGTGTGTGCGTGTGTGTGTGTGTGTGTGTATGGTGGGAGAAGGCAGCAGGCATATATATATATATATATTTATATATATATATTCTGAACTATTTTTGATTAAATTGAAGATGTGATGTCCATCTACTACACAGTACTGAAGGCTTGTGCCTTTTTCTAATAGTTACCTTAATGTATATACATTTAGTACATACTTTTATCAACACTGTCTACCCCTTTCATAATGTAACAATAATAAAATTAGCTAGTAACTTTTTCATTCTTCTCCCCTTTTACCAAAGAATTTGATTAGATAGTGATAATCTCTTATACCAGTTTGCATTCTGTGAGGCAGTGAACTTGTATAATAATCCATACATTCTATCTTTCTTATTCATTATTTTTTAGCTGTAATAGATTTCTTTTGTCAGAGAACACCACATTGAAACTCTATTTGGTTATGTTATTCCCATTGATTGGTATTAGCTTTAGTAATATATGGTCAAATTATTTTTTAATTTGTATAGATTTGTGGAATATAAATATAATTTTATTATGTGCATAGATTGTGTAGTGGTGAAGACATGCATTTTAGGGTGTCTGTCACCCAAATAATATGCATTATTCAATTTATTTTAGTCCGAATTTTACAGAAAAATTGCTGAAACTTCCCCTGAATTCTTGGTGGGCTGCTTCTCTAATAAATTCTCAGGAAGGATCTTGAGTTTAATATTCCCTGTGCTCTGGAAAATTTATAGGAGTGACTGAAGATCAATTTGGCTCAATTTAAAATACTGAGCTCACACTTTTTCTTTGAGTATTTATGTCTCCATCATCTTATATTATGAAATGTTGCTGTGATATTTGTTGACAATTCAATTATCCTCTCCTTATAACTAATTTGATCTCTTTGCCCAAATGTTCAAGAATACTTTCTTTAACTTTAGGCCCAATAGAAATTGTCTCAATGTGACTATTCTTAAAATTTTCCCAATTGTGTGATGTACTCTTACAAAAATGTAGGTTCAAGCCTTTTATTTTTTAGGATTATATGAATTCTAATATGTACTATTTGTGCTGATCATATCTTTCCTCTTAGGGTCACCTATTATGTCTATGTTGTATCTTCTTTTCTTGTTGTTCATACCTGTCTATGTATCTATCTGTATAATTTCTTTTGATATTTTTCTTCCTTTTCATCCATTATTTTCCTTACTTTAACTTCCATGGTATCTCTTTGTTAAAGTTTGTTCCAGCTGAGGTTTGGTTACTAGAAAAAAAATTATTTTATTTTTTTAAAATTTTGTCCTTAGTTCTGAAAGCTCTATTTCAAATCTTCCTCTTATTGTGTAGTTTCATTATGAGATTTTTCTCTTTATGATTTATACTTTTAGCTAATCATTTTAGAGTTTTCTTAATTTGTATTTGCTGTTTTTTTCTGTTTACATGTTGCATTACTGTTTACTTCTAATTTGCCATCAGGCTTTTTATTGGACCTTCAAGTTTTTGTATTTATATTAACCACTTCAGTACCGTGCTCACCGGCCGGAAACCTTGCCCACAACTGGCACTCATAGTCCGCAAGATAGTTTGTGCTGTGCATTGACGACGAATCTGTTTTGCTCTTGTGTGATGAAGAAAGCTTTAAAGCACTGAAAGCTTGTTTTACTTTACAGGCAGCTTTACTTGTAATGTAAATCAGAATAGGTAACATATACATACATGTTTTCATTACATTATTTTTAAATGTTCACAATTTTATTTTGATAAATGAAAAATTAGAAAAGTCATATCACAGCTATCGGCTAAAGTCGACGCTTGGCTGTGTGCCTTCATATCACGGCTAAAGTTGCTGTGCGCGTTCATCTGTGGCTATCGACTATAGTCGACACTGATACCGAAGTAGTTAAGTTCATTTTCTTCTAGTATCTTTTTATGAGGTTTAGTTACAATCTATTTCTGTTGTTCACATTAAATGATATGGATTTCCTCGTATTTTTAGGGGCACGTTCTTGTGTGAAGTGGGTCAGAGTAGCTTCATTGCTTGAGAGCTCTCTCTTCTGTTGTAATTCTAAAGTATTAAAAATATAACTTTTGTGTGTAGGGATGTCCAGAGTTCTAAGATCTGCCTCCTTGGGACCTCCCCTCATCTACTACACAGAATATGAAACTTCTCTCTCCTTCACTTTTAAAGTTTTTGTACTACTCAGTTTATCATCTATTCACAAAAGTATTCCTCTCCCAGTTCAGAGTTTTTAATCAATATTTCCAAAATCCTGCATGGGTCAACTTAACTAGCACCTTCTAATATTTTCCCCTTAACTAGCACCTTCTAATATTTTCCCTAGTAAGTCCCCATCATGTTTTGGTACTCACTCTCAAATTGGAGCTGGTTTATCTTTACCCAACTTTCACAGAATTGTCTTAGCTATGCATGGCTGAGAATTCTAAAAACAGAGTATTCTTTTTGTATATGAATTTTTTAGGTTAATTATTGTTTCTGGGCTCTTGATACCACCTGAGCTCCTCTTTCTATATCCTTTGCTATCTTTGTCCTGCACATTTCATACTACTGGTGATGATTTGACACCACCAACTTCTATTTCTGTAAGTTGATAGGAATATTTTGCCACTAAATTTTTTTGTAGATGTCCATATATTTTTTCTTTTCTTTTAACTATCCTTTTTGTTTGTTTGTTTGTTTGTTTTTTAGAGATGGGGTCTTGCTCTGTTACCCAGGCTAGAGTGTAGTGGCGCCATCATAGTTAACTGTAGCTTCAAACTCCTAGGCTCAAATGATCCTCCCATCTCAGCCTCCTGAGTAGCTAGGACTACAGCCATGAGTCATTATGGCTGGCTGTTTATTTTTATGAGAGAATTGGGGAGATTTGAAAAGTACATGAATAAATTTCTTTATTACATATACCTGCATTCTCAACTCTATCCTCTCCATTTTCACAATTTTCTGTCAATATTAATACTGTATAAAATAATACTTATTTTGTCTTTTAAAAGAAGTAGAGGAGAAGTATATTTTATTGCCTTTATACAACAGAACAAAATTTTCATTTTAAATGTTTAGCACAAAAAGTAATATTGTCATGAGAACAACACTGTTTTTTTTGACATCAATACTTTGTAAATTGCTTGTCAATCAAATATGTGAAAACAGTATAGATGTAAATATTTAAATGACCCTGTGGAGAACAAGTTCTAGTGGGGTCAACATATTAGCATTAGTTTCTTTTTTGGAGTTAAAAATATTATTGTTTCTTAATTTAAGATATCTCAACAGAGTCTGAAGAGAACATGAAAGTCAGTAGTGTGGGTAAACTTAACTAGTGGTTTTGAAAAAAAGAATTCGTACCAAATTACTATTATATGGTGTGGCAGACACATCCTAAGTTGTCTTCTTGTGGCAAATATCACTCCCTTGATTAGGTTACATTATACTGTGAAGGTGATGGAATGTTCCTCCTATGATTACACCGTATGAAATTCTATCTTAGCACAATGGAGTCAGAGATTCTTCTACTGGCCTTGAAGAAACACCCAGGTTGTGAACTGCCTATGGAGAGGGCCGCATGGCAGGAAACTGTGGGCAGCCCTTAGGACTAAGGGTGTCTTTCATCAGCCACTGGGAAATGCCTCCTTCTAACAACATGAATGAGCTTGGATGCAGACTCCTACTTCCTTAAGCCTCCAGATGAGAGCATGTGCAAGCATGAAAGCCAGAGCAAAGAGCTCTTCTAAACTGTGCTTGTCTATGACCCACAGAAGCTGTGAGATAATAGGTGTGTGTTATTTTAAGCTGCTATGTTTTGACTATTTGTCGTACATCTGTAGAAAACAAATACGTATAGCATTATAAAGCAAAAAATAGTTGGAGAGGAGAAGGGAAAGAAGAGAGGAGGAAGGGAAAACACAATTAGGCAGGTGCTTTGACTTTGTAATAGTATGTTGAAATCTCTCAAATTCACAGGCTTTTCTCCAAATACATTAAAAAATGACATTGCACTTTTAGAATTAATATTCATTTCTGGGTGGATTTTTTTTTGGTGGTTGGCAAATCTTGTGTGTAATATCTCTTTGCTTCCAAATTATTTTTTGACAAAGCTTAGTATCTTAAAATCGTGTGTGTGTGTGTGTGTCTGTGTGTATACATAAGAGCAGGCAGCAAGTCCTCATTTAATGTCATCCAGAGGTTCTTGGAAACCGTGACCTTGAGCAAAACAACCTATTATAAAATCAATTTTTTTCTCATCAACATTATGATGAAACAATGTTGAAGGAAATGTTGTATTTGAGGAACTATTGTATATTGTTTCATTTAAAGTTGCAGTTTCCAAGAACCTATCAATGATGTTAAATGAGGACTTATTGTACATTTATATCTCTACATGTACACCCAAATGTGCACATGCATGCATACAAACACACACACACACACCTATGCATATACATACAGATAATTTAATTTGAAATTATTTGACATTAAATTCCATCATGGTTTGTAATAAAAGTTTTACTCTCTGTGTGGTTAATTATTTTAGGCAAAAATAAATGAAAAGAAAATGTAGTTCCATATAATGACTTATAGGTAAAAAAATGTATAGTGAAATACATGCAACTTCATTTGCTCTACTGATGATTTTTATCAGTTGTATTTCTGCCTGAGTTATATGGTATCGAGGTAATAAAGTAATGCACTTTTCGTGATGAAATACATCTTTTGTTATTTTAAAATTCAAAATATAATGGTAAATATTATTTTAAAACAGAGGCCTTTATTTGAATAATATATTTCATTGTAACATTGGATCCTGGAGTTCTTATGATATGTCTTGGTATAAACTACAGTATGTGAAGACTCAGCTACTATTGAGATACACAGTATTTAAAAACTTTTAAAAATATATAATCAATAAGATATTTGTAGCATGTTAGAATTGAAACATATCTTTAAAATATTCTATTCTAATCATATTTTATGGATGAGGAAGTATCAGGTTAAATCACTCATCCAAAGCATGAGAGTAGGCAAGTGGCCAAACTAGAATTTGAAAGTGTACCATGACTTATTTATAGTTCATTGTTCTTTTCATTATTTGACAGAACTTCCACTTTGGCCAGTAGTTCTTAAAATACATATCTACAATGGAAAATATATGAGTACTTTTATGTTCTGTGTACTGAATCATAACAATCCAATGGGGTCAACCCTATTGTTATCCACATTTTGTAGCTGAGGAGGCTGAAGCTAATTGTATTTATGTAATTGCCCAATGTCACATCTCTGGAAAATGAAAAAGTAGGAATTCAAACTCTAGTTTGTCTGGCCCTGGGACCAGGAGGGTTCACCTTGCTTCTAGCAATCAGCCTTCTGCCCTCATTTCATTCCAACTAACTCAAGGGCTATGACTTCATTACTCCCGTGAACCTTATGACTTTAGCAAATAAAAAGGAATTCCACCCCCACGAAGATGGAGAACTCATTATCTAATCCAAACTAGTCATTTGGTTAGAGGTGGGGATAAGTCAAGGACTATGACTACCAAAGTGGCTCATTATAGTTCAAAACAAACAAACAAAAAACTTCAGTGAAAAGATGAATGACAGACATTGACTAATTAAATAGAGTAAAGCCAGAATAAGCAAATAGTGGGGAAGTGTCCATAGCAGTAATGTGTTGTACAAAGGAGGCTCAGAAATAACAGATGGATGGAAAACAGTAGTGCATAAACTGCTTACATATCCTTCCTCTTCTTATTGTTCCTTGTGTCTTTTGCTTTTCTCAGCTTTTCGTATCTCTTAGCTCCATCTCAATGCCCAAGTCGGTCAGGATTTGGTAAACATTGTCAAGGATGGAAAATTCCAGGCTGTTTCTTGTCTTGTGGCATCCTGAGCATGACTGGGACAAAAATAAATGTATCTTGTTCTTAATTTCTGCCTCCTTCTCACTGGGGCTGTCAGAGGGCCAGGTTGAAAGGGATGGGACCCAGAGTGGAGACAGATTCACTGAAGTTTTTGAAATGCACTTCAGAGATCAGCAGTGCGAGGGATTTTAGATAGATGCATAACGCACGTCAGGGTTAGAATATCTTCCCAGGTTAGGGGAGGCGGTTGGAAAAGGAGTCTGGCAATTAGCACAGGTGGAAGTCCCTGTGGGGACAGAGAGGTCTGGTGAGGAGTGAGTGACAGTCAAGTGTCCTTGTTAGCAGGCAGAGCATGGTTTCAGAAAATCCTGGCAACAGACAATAGGTAACAGACAATAGATAATTCCAGGGACACACTAAGCAAGTCTAGTGAGAATCAGCAGACCTAGGTTCATGGGGAAAATAGGAAGGAAGCACAATGAGACTTCTGTCCAGAAAGTGCTTGGATGTGAGGTAGGACACCAAGCAGGATACTCCTGGATAGGTGACTCAAAGCGGAAACCAAGTAACAGGACCTGGGTTGTTAGGCAAGACTTACTTAATAAGGAAAAAGCAAGAGCTGTTATAAAAACAGGTTCCATGCATAAAAGAGCTGTTTATTAAAAAAAAAAAAAATCTAGAGAGATACCAGGTACTGCAGGACTAATGTTACCAAAACACTGAATTCCTTGAACAAATTCTTTAAAAAGTCTCACCAGCTATTTGATTCCAGAATCTGTGGTAGGGCTCAGCATGTATGTGGAGCTTAATTAGCGTTTGGTTTATGCATCTGAGGAATGCAGGGCAGAGAAGTGTTTTAGCTTCTTGATGCTTCTACCATTGAATTGTTTCCTCTTGTTCTGGTCCAGTGATTTCTATTATTTCTGCTATTTCCATATCTAAATTTACTGAAAGAAATTGTCAAATGATAGATGAGGCCTGAAATTCTAATTTTCGAGTTATTCTTATAAGGGGAAAATTTGTTTAACTTTAAACTTCAAATATTAAACTGAGGTTAACTTATGTCAGCAGGCCAAAGTGTCATAATTATTTGTTTCTTTGAAGCTGTTATTTTGTATATTGAAATTTAAATATCTCATCAAGGCTTTTTATTGACATCAGAAAACCTGAAACGGTTACTTAGATACATGGACCTCAAGTGGTACTGATTACTTAGACTGTAATACATTTTTAAAAATTCATATACCTCTCCCACAACAGTGAATGTTTTATGTTTCACTGCATAAAAGTAAAATTTTTTAATAATACTCATTTTAGAGATGGCATTTTTTCTATTCATTGAATTGTGATATACATGTGCAATGGTGCACAGAAGTGTACAGCTCAATAATCTTCCAAAATCTGAATACATGTACATAAGCAGAGCTCAAATTATGAAAACAAAAAGAATAATGCTAAATAATACCAACCCTAGACAGTATACACCTCCCCAAAGTTACCACTATCCCAACTTGTGGTATCATAAATTAAGTAGATTATGGATGAGTTTTGTTGTGGGATACATATATATGTATAAAATCATGGAATATTACAGTATGTCTAAATTTTTTCTCCTAAAACTGTTTTGAAATTCACCTGTAATATTTAAAGTTTATAGTTCATTCATTTAACCTTGCTGTACAATTGGTGAATATTCCATAATTCACTTATCCTGATGAACACCTAGGTAGTTTCTGATTTAGAGCTATTATGAATACTGCTATTATGAACATGTGTTTTGGAAAATATACGTATGTATTTCTTTTGGGTGGAGTGGAATTGCTCGGTCATAGGTTATGCTTATTATGCTTATGTTGAATTTTAGTGGAGCATGGCTTGAGAGTTAAGTTATTTTATACCTTTGTCTACATTTATTTTCCATTGTTATCATTTTAGCCATTCAGAAGCTTGTGTGCTCATGTTGTTTTGGGCTTTAACTTTCATTTCTCTGATGACTGCTGAAGCTGAGCAACTTTTTATATGTTTATTAAGTATTTGGATACACTCTTTCTTAAATCATCTGCTCAAGGCTTTTGTGCATTTTTCTGTTTGGTTGCCTATTATTTTTTTTAAATTACTTTGGGTTCTTTATGCAATTTGATATGAGTCCTTTGTTGAATATATGTGGCATGGATGTCTTCTCTCACTCTCTGGGTTGCCTTTTTATTCTTTTTTTTTGAGACAAAGTCTCACTTTGTTGCCCAGGCTAGAGTGAGTGCTGTGGCGTCAGCCTAGCTCACAGCAACCTCAAACTCCTGGGTTCAGGCAATCCTTCTGCCTCAGCCTCCCGAGTAGCTGGGACTACAGGCATGCGCCACCATGCCCGGCTAATTTTTTCTATATTTTAGTTGGCCAATTAATTTCTTTCTATTTTTTAGTAGAGATGGGGTCTCGCTCTTGCTCAGGCTGGTTTCGAACTCCTGAACTCAAACGATCCGCCCGCCTCGGCCTCCCAGAGTGCTAGGATTACAGGCGTGAGCCACCGCGCCCGGCCGCCTTTTTATTCTTAATGCTCTCTTTTGATAAGCAGAAGTAATTAATTTTAATATGATTAAATTTGTATTTTTTTTCTGTCATTGTTGGTGTTTCTCATATCCTACTTAAGAATCTTTGTTTACTTCAAGGTTGCAAAGATGTTCCCTGTTTTCCTCTAAGCGTTTCATTTCTTTCCTTTTCACTTTTAAATCTGAAAAGAATATGGAAGTGGAATTGAGAGAGAGAGAGAGAGAGAAAGAGAGAGAGAGAGATAAAGAGAGAGAGAAAGAGAGTGTTTATATATAAATATGTGTGTGTGTGGTATGAGTGGGAGGTCAAGATACTTCCCTACTCCTCATATGGATATTAATTGCCTCAGAACAATTTCTTAACAAAGTCATCTTTCCCCCACTGAATTACAGTTATGTCTTATAACATGACATTTCAAAATTAAAAAATGTTCAAGGCACAAGCCATTATCTTTCTTGTTGATGTTTAAACTTTTCTTTGACTTATTCTAAATTTTAGATTGCAATAAAAAACAAAACCTTTTGCTAACACTTCATCTTAAAATTTCAAGACTAGGAGTATCAGAGCATTGTTAGATTGCTTATCTTTTAGAAACCAAATATCCTTTTCTTTTCACTCACAGTCTAATCCCTCATCACTATTCTAACAATGGATTAAAGAAATAACCTTAGCTTGCCTTTCTTGCTCACAGAATAGCAGAGAAAAGTTTACTTTTTTAGTACTCCTCCTTCAATTTTTTTACTGATTACTATATTCAAGGTATAAATATATATATATATGTATATATATTTACAAAAAGATACTCTTCTAGTTTTTTTAAAGTCTTGAACAAAAATGGCTTTAGGCCACTGTTTCAGAGCATTTCTTTTATAAAAGGCATTTATTGAGCCATGTGTGGTGGCTCACACCTGTCTTGTGGCATCCTAAGCATGACCAAGACAAAACTAAATGTATCCTGTTCTCAATTTCTTCCTCCTTCTCACTGGGGTTGTCACAGGGCCAGGTTGAAAGGTTGAAATCCTAGCACTTTGGGAGGCTGAGGCAGGAGGATCGATTGAGGTCAGGAGTACGAGAACAAGAGCAAGACCTCGTCTCTACTAAAAATAGAAAGAAATTAGCTGGACAACTAAAAATAGAAAAAATTAGCCAGGCATGGTGGTGCACACCTGTAGTCCCTGCTACTCGGGAGGCTGAAGCAGGAGGATCACTTGAACCCAGGAGTTTGAGGTTGCTGTGAGCTAGGCTGATGCCACGGCACTCTAGTCTGGGCAACACAGTGAAATTCTTTCTCAAAAACAAAAACAAAAACAAAAACAGACAGTATGCTAGTAATTAGATGAAATATTTTGAAAAAATCATAAAATAGTTTAAAGATAGATATAAAATATTCTATTTATATATCTAAATAAAAATTCTGAATTGACTGAAATTTATACTGAAAATTACACTGTGACAAATCTCTTTATATACATGTATATTTATAAACATGCACACATATAAGCACATATAAAAGACCCTTTTATTCAAGGAGTGTATAATCCAGTTGTATCAAATCAAATTGTATCTGTGTATATATTTGTATATAATTTTATATAAATGCATATTATTTTCTAAGTATTTATATATCCTCAGAATCTTTTTTTAATGTCTTACACTCTACATTCCTAAAGAAACCTATTTTTAAAATAGTTCCCTTTACACATTTACCATCACAAGATATATGTGATAAGTGATTTTTGGTGTCAATGCTTGAGGGAAAATCTCAAGGTTAGGTCTATATGTCAAAAAACATTTTTGCTTTTATGTTGGATTGTTGTAATTTAATTTTATCTTAGGGAAAATAGCATACACAAAACTAATTTGAACCTTGTTTTCTCCAGTATATAGCCTAAAATTTAAATTCATAACCTGTAACATCAACACATTTGATGCAGAGACACTGCAATACCAGTGGAGGACAGTTGGTATCAGTAGGCCATAGGGAAGTCAAATTACCCAGAATAAAAGATAATGTATCACTTGCTAAGTCACACCTCTTCTCCGTGCTGAAAATTCACAAGAGGAAAATGAAGACTGATTGGCAGCAACCTTGACTGTAGACTTGTTAGAGGATGGAAAGAAAGAGCTTAAGATTCTGAAGGCTTGAAGCCATTAGCTTTAGCAGTATAAACCGAGAGAGAAGGCACAAAATGAGAACAAAATCTGTAAAGTTTGTAATTTTATCTCAGAGGATGAGAACTGTTTCGTCTGTAGGATTGTTGAGGTCCAGGGTTTGCAAGTTGACAAAACAATATGAAAGTTTGTGGTCTATAGCAATGGGCAGTTAGCAATATTTTATAAAGTTAATCTCACAAATGCTAAGATTGATCAGGTGTGCGAAATGCATTGGCATCACTCCTGGAATTGTTAGCAGTCACCTACAATTTAAAAAGGATTTATACAAGGAACCATAAATAAGACATAAATGCTACGAACACTTACATAATATAGTTTTCATTGCAACATAAAAAATCAGACAATGAACACAAAGTTTCTTGGTTGGGCTAATTATCTGGCTAATAAATTCTAGTCAATCTTAAATAACAACTTTAACCATACAAAGATTTGAGTATCTCCTAACCATATTGGTTTGTACTGAGTAGGGAATAGGAAAACTGTAGCTTTCCCAGAAATTTTAGCTCATATCCTGAGAAAACTTAAAATCCCTATTGTTGAGTGGTGGATTTTTATGTCACTCACTGCAATCTAGGGGATTAAGAAGTACCCTGGGTATTGTGGCTCAAGATTTATTGGAGGATCTAACCAGGACATCAAGGGCCTTGCCCAGGTGTCTTCTGGCTTAGAAATCAAGACATGGAAAGAATTTTTTCCTAGCATAGTATCACAAGGTTTTGTTGGCTAATACAGGCTTCCAGATCTTACAGCTTTTTATTCATAATCAAGATGGTTATGAAACCTATTTTTAATGTCATCAGTAAAAGTGAGGCCAGTAAGATAGAGACAGTCATGCCTTTCAGAGAAACATTTTGGGGAAGGCATAAGCTGCTGTTCTGATTGTAATGTTATTTTGAATCTTTTAAAATTTTTAATTTATAAAATAACCACATGTTTAAAGTGATCTGTAAGGCATAATGCAAAGATGATTGAGTCTAATTTGAGAGAAAATTATGGCACGAATGTTTCCATATTTATTCCTTACAAAATTTTATGTAATTCATTGGCTTGAATATGATAAACTGTAACCTACTTCCGTCTTTGTGATTTCACTAGATGAAGAGCACCTAAGAAAAGCTTCCATGAGTTTTAGTTTAGCTCAGACAATCAAATTTAATTTTTGCTATTTTCTTCTCTCCTCAGGGAAACAAAGTGTCATAGCTCCCGAAAGCACAGCTTGGGAGGTAAAATGTGATATTTGTGTGAATCCTAAGGGTTTTCTGCAAAGTAAGGAATCTTTATACACTTGAGTTCTTTGTAAGTTACTTTATTCTGTAAAAAATTTCATGGTTATGGAATAATTTCTAGAATTGCCAATTTGAACAAATGCTTTCTAACAATAAAGAAATCCATTTGACCAAAAAATGTGATGCTAAACATATGCCACACCAGCTTGTTTCCAGCTCTCTCTGGAGAATGGAATGGATAATCAATGGCCCACCTGAAAACTCACTTTGAGCTGAGGGACTCCAGAATGCCCACTTACATGTTGAGTGAGAGAACCAAGATAGTGCAGTGTGAGAAGTAAGTTTTTGCTAGAAAAATCTATACTGAAGTGGACAACTGATGCAGTAGAATGGAGAGAGGACAGCAGAGACCATAACTGACAGAAGGGAATACACAGAAGAAGGAAATAAAAATTTATGAAAATAGAGGAAAGGAGTTTTGATCTTTCTTGTAAGGGAAACAAAAATGAAAATCAAACCTTTCAGTAAAAATACTTCTTAAATCCATTATACAGACTTTTGTGACAATTACTTGAAAAGAACTACTGGCAAAGAAATCACTGCTAATACAACAAGGTGTAACAGTAAAGTGTCCATTGCAGTAGTAATAGCAATGAAGTAGCGAGATATGCTCCAGTCACCTCTCTCAGGTACCTTCTTGGTTGCATAAAGAAATTACTTTGGTTATATTTTGTCTTGAACTACTTGATGTTGGTGTTTATATGTAAAATTTTTATTCATTCTGCAAGGCCAAATTCCAAATGATTCTTCCTCCCTTGCCTTCATTGCTCTAATCTAGATCCTTCCCACTTAGAAATCCTTGTGCATCCTCTATCATTGTGCTCAACACATTATGTTACACGTAACTGTTTATAAGTCTTTGTCTTCATCATGTCTTATATCATGTCTTCATATCTTATTCATCCCTCAATATTCGGACAGTATGTGGGACATCGAGTTGCCTTATAAATGTGTGTTGGATTACAAAATATAGAAAAAAGGAACTTTCTCTTGACTGGCATACATGTATTTAGAATTTATTGTTTCCAAAACTGACTCCTGGAAGAAACTTCGTATCTCCTTTCAGCTATCACGTGTAAGGCAAAGAAGAGACTCAAGTTCCTGTAAGGAGAGGGAAGTATATTCTATGCATGTTCTGTTGTTTATCTGTTTATTTGGTAGGAATGTCTAGAAATCTGGAAAAGTGCTCAAAGTTTCCTGGATATTTGCTAAAATATTTCTGATTTCATAGCATGCTCACCAGCAATTGCAGAATCAGGCATGTTTCAGTTTAGTTGAGAAAATATCTATGGTTCCTAAGCTATTAATTGCATTCAATTTTTACTTGGCTTAAGTAATGCTCTACATTGATGGCCATGTCAGGAGTAAATTCAGATTTGCTTTGTGGTTTCTAAGGGATTTCTTTTTAATCCATGTAAAAATTTATTTTGTTGTAGGTGTATTGAATTTTGAACCATTCAAATACCTGAGCTGAGTGTTTTTAAATTAGTTTATTAGAATTGATCATAACTTAGTAATGAGTAAAATTCTGGTTATATAGCAATTCAGTGACTTCAGGCACCAAAAACTATTTAAAGTGTTTGGCCAAAAGAAATATATTTCTCCTATTTAAACTAAATAAAAACCCAATTTTAAGAACTAAAATTCTATTAAAATTTTCTAAGCAATCAGTTTCTACCATTTTAATTATTAAAAAAAATTTATAAAAATATGGTTGCTTCTTTGAAAATTATATGTGCCTGTAGAATTGCTGTCTTTGATAACAGGATCCACAATTCACTCAATATTATTCAAATGAGTCAGATTTCTATACATCTCCTTGAAATAAAAATCAATGGGCTGAAAAATTAAGCATCTATATTCCAAGGATTTGAGATTTGAGTATACAGGGTGCTTTTAGCTTTTTGGATGCTGTATTGTAACTTTACTGTTTGTAAAGTTACAGAGTGCCTTTATGGAATATGAAAATATTTTATTTTTCAAGATCATTCATTTAATCCACCACTTAAATAGTAATTTGGCATATACTACATGCCAGGCAGGCATGGTGCTAGATACTGGAGACAAAATGCTAAACAAAAACAGGTATGGTTTCTACTCTTGTGTTGCCTTAGACTGGTGGCCAAGCTAGGCATTAATCAAGCAATCACAAATATCATTGTAAATGCAGCTGTGACACCTGCTTTAAAGGAAGTGTGCATGAGAATCCACAGTCAAGCAATTTCACTTAGCTTGGAGGTCAAGGAATGCTTCTAGGAAGAAGCATCACTTAAGCTGAGATCCCAGGAATTAATAGGCTTTAATGAGTGGAGAAGGGAGAAAAATAACTACTGGCTGAGGGATGGATGTTTCAGCATGGGTGCTAAGAGAACACAACAATGAAATTACTATTGTTTATAATTGAAGCACATGAAATTACCGATATTTGACCATTTTTGACCTATAAAATGGCAATTTCATATGCTTCAATATAATATTAATGTAACAAGTATGGAAGAATTAACATACAAAAGAGTGAATTTAAGAAAATAGTTGCTCTGTTATTCTTTAGGCCTCTCTATTCCTTTCTCTCTACAATATCGGGGAAAAAAACAGGGCAATTAAGTAATTATCTGTAACTTCACAGATGTTATTATAACAAGAAGAAAATTGGTCAGTTCTAGTTTCTTTAAAAAAAATAAATGACAAAACCAACCAACGAAGCAAAAACTGCTTTAAACTACACAAGTCAGACACTAGTTTAGATATAAGCAGAAGTGCTTTCAAGGATCTTGCAAAGTTGTAACTACAAAATTTTTAGAAGTTATTGACTGCAAGTAGAAAGATAAATGTCTCAATTAGATTAGGTGAAGTTGCTCAGGTTTTGCCTATTGTCTCAACAGCATTAGTTGCTTTTGCAAAGTTTCTTTGCCAAGTGCTTCTGTCTTAATAACATGTTGTTTACCTGCCATGCTTGTAAACAACCTCTAAAAAGTGCAGTGAGTGGGGTGTGTGTGGGAATCTCGCACCACAGATTTTCCTAGAAAAACTATGCTTCAGTGCTTTAATATTCAATGTTCCACACCAGATGTTTACACAAGAATGTAACATAAATATGGTCATAGGACTTGATAAGCCAGTGATTCATTTTCTAGTACAATAAGAACTCTTCTAGGAACCAGTGGCTTTTCTATTTCTTTAAAATCTTGAGCAGAGAGTAAAGCTCCATAAGTCAATGAAGACTGAAGCTTCACGAAAAGGGTTTAGTTTTAACTAAATAATTTACCACAAAATAATCTGACCCATATTGACAATATGCATCATAGATACTCTCTACTTGGTAATTATCCATTAATGATAGGCAATTTACATTAATGAGAGTAACTATTACTAATTTTACACAGCCAAACCAAGCTTTTAGTTTACTTTTCCTTTGGTAATTCTCTGGAATCCAAAAGTCAACTGAATGTAAGAAAATTTCCCCTGGATGTTTATATATTTCAGTTCTCTCACTCGCTCATACACACAGGTGCTAGATTTTTGCCCACAGCACTCTACTAAAACTGTTCTAATGAAGGTTCCCAATGACTAAAGATAACCAATAAAGGTTTGCCTTCTGATTAAAAATTCTAGAGCTCATTATTAGACTTACTTTCCTATATATAATAGTATTTGTCCTGGGTGACTATACCTTGCTTTGGGAAACATTTTCCTCCACCTGTCTTCCATGACACTGATCTCTCCTGAATTTCTTTCTACTTCGGATTTTGTGTTTTCTAATGTCTTTTTCTCTTGCTTAAATGATCTCTCTTCTACTTGCCTTTAATAATCATATTACACAGAACTCTTTGAATTATCTATATGTTCTTTTTGGGTCATCTTATCTTTTCTAATAAATTCGATTATTCTCTATATGCTAACAATTCTAATTCCTTTACCTTTCAGCTATGATCTTCCTTCTGTATTTCCTCTTGGACATATCAACTACATGATGTAGGTAAAAATATTCATTCAGGTCTTATCTCATTATCTTTTCCTTCAAATCTGTCCCCTATTTTTCTAAGTAGAAATTGTAAACAATTTTATAAGATAAGCACCATAGGGAATCCTTGTTTATCTATTTTGCTAACTGTTCCTGCCTTCACCAGGCTAAGAACAAATATATTCTCAAGCATGAAAAATCTTAGGATTATAGCACTCATGAGTCCTTGGAAAACAAAACTATTTGACTATAAAATTCAGCCAACTAAGAGGCAAATCAAAATCAGAGTCTTGGGAATGATGAAGTTATGTGAAAGAATACTAAAAATCAATCTAAGTAATTATGAAAATAAATTTTTGATCCATAAGAAATATAAATAACAAATCTAGACAAAATATAAAATGTTAATATAATATTGGGGCATGGAAGGAGGATGAGAAACAGGAGGAAATATAAGTGTATATTTTCCTATCTTTATAGTTTGATGCTGAAAGAAAATTTTCAGAATTAAATTAAGAAATAAGGGTTTACTTATGTGATTTGAAATGTTTAATACTATCCATTAGAAAATTAAGAGCAGAAAATAAAACTTCAATGTAATTTGATGGGCAGAAAATCACACTCAAAATAGATAATATAGACTATGTACCAAATGATAGGGGAAAAGGAAGATTGAAAATTGAAAAAAACAAAATGATCAAATTAAAATCAAACATATTAATTTATAACAATAAATGTAAGAGATGTAATATATTTTAAAAGACTATCAGATTGTACAAAACAAATTTAATTATATGTTATATGAAAAGAATCATCAGAAATAAAATTATTACAAAATGACTGAGCAAGATGCTTTAAAAATTTGTTAAATTTTACTATCTATTCCTTATTTGTTAAAAAGCCATTTAAAAACTCTGAGTAAATAAGAATAAATGGACATTTTCCTACAATGATTTCATTTAAAACCAGATGAAATCCTAGAATCATTTCCATTAAAGTCAGCAAGAAAACATGAGACCAATATTACCACCATATTTTAATCTTGTTCTGAATGTACCCACCAATACAATTAGACATACAAATAAAATAAGTCGTATAAGTATTTAAAGAATAAAATATATTTATTTTGCATATATTATTTTATGTATGGGAATTATTAATATATAAATAAATAATATCAAAATCAACTTTCTATTAATACAAGTAAACAAATAAAATGGAAGGGGAAAAATGCTTTATTTACACTAACAAGAAAAAGACAGATACTTAGCGTTCCAGTTATCCCTTGCTGCATAATGAAGCACCTCCAAACTTACCAGCCTAAAACAGCACATTTATTATTGTTTATAATTCCATGTATAGGCTCAGCTGAGCGGTTCTTGCTTATGTTTCCTGTCACAGGTGAGATCAGTTGTTGGTTGGGAGAATAGTCATCTGAAGGCTCAGCTGGGCTGATTATTCAAGGCGTCTTACTCACATGGCCGGCAATTGAAGTTGACTATTGTGTGGAAACTTTGCTGTGGCTAACAGCTGGAGAGTCTACATCTTGGATTTCACAGGCTTCTTATACTATGGTGTTTGGGCTTTAAGAGGGAGTGTCCTAAGAGTGAGGGTCCCCACTGACAGGTGTTGAAGCTGCCAAGCCAGATAAGGTCTATGTCCACAACCAACACAGTGTCATTTTGTTACATTATGTCAATGAAAGCAATCACAGAGACTATCAAGCATTAGGAGGTGGGGAAGTAGACTCCACTTCTTAATCACTTCGGTACGAGCGTCGACTATAGTCGACAGCCACAGATGAACACGCACAGCCCAGCGTCAACTTTAGTCGACAGCCAAAAGATTTTACTTTTATAGCTTTTATCTCTGCAGTTGCAGTGTGTACGTTCAGCTAATAAGTTACTACGAATCTGTGACCTTTTAACAAGTCCTTAGTAGGAGTTATTATAGTTATTTTCCTAAAGCTGCCTGTAAAGTAAAACAAGCTTTCAGTGCTTTAAATCTTTCCTCATCACACAAGAGCAAAACGGATTTGTCGTCAATGCACAGCACAAACTATCGTGCAGACTATGAGTTCCGGCTGTGGGCGAGGTGTCCCAGCCGGTGAGCGCCATACCAAAGTGGTTAATGAGAACACCTTAATAAAGGTATCTCAGGTAAGAGCATGTTATATAGAGTTATTTTTGCAGTCATCTTTGAAAATGCAATCTATCACTCTTAGTAATAAGCCTAGTAGGATATTTGCAACATACAAATCATTAAATTTTGGTTACCATGCTGAAAGACACCAAAAACGTTTTTAAATGGAAAAATCTGTGTTTGTCTTAGCTAGGAGGATGCAACATTATAAACATGGCAATAATTTCTAAACTAATCTGCAACTTCAATTTAATCTCAATTAAAATAACATGTTTTAGTTTTTAACTTGACAGAATTATTTTAAAGTGCATGTGGAAAAATATGCCAGGAAAAAACTCCAAACAGAAGAAAAAAGAGAATAAAATGAGTAGTTAATATGATTTACATATATATATATACAAATAGGAATATATGTGTGTATATATATATACAAATGAAAGACTGTTCAGTGTAAAAATGATACAATTCTAGGATATATAGAAATCTAGTAAATGGCATAGTTTTATTTCAAAGCTGTGGTTAAAATATGCTTTTCAACAAATGATGTAGAAAGACTAAAAAAAAATTGGGGTGCAAATTTTAAACATCTGTAGTATAGACAACACCCTTAAACAAAATCAAATTATAAGCAGAAAAATAGGAGAAATATTTGCCATTCATAGGAAAAAAGAATCTAAATTTTAGAAAAATCCAAAGAATTCTTTTCTCATCTAGATTCTACAACCTTTTTCTAAAAGGTCTCCTCTAGGCTTCTACTATGGTCTCCTTTGATTCTCCCACAGTAGATCCTCTACATAATATTCAGGAACAGTGCAAAATGAAAATGTGGGCCTTGGTTAAGAAATTACTTTGAATTTCAGTACAGCCACAGCAGGGCATTAGACCTACTATAGCGCCCTTCAAGCACAGGGCTCAGAGCAACAGCACAGATTACACAGCTGATCCTGTCCCACAGCATCTTTTATAAATATAGCTAACAACTGCGTCATGACATCAATCGGTAGAAAGTATAGTCTTTTCAACAAATGGTACTAGACAATTGGATATCCACATGCAAAAAATATAAAGTTAGACACTTGTCTTATGCCTTACACAAAAATTCACTCGAATCAGAACTAAATGAAGAGTAAAATTAGCTAAAACTGTTTTCTTTTTAGAAGAAAACAGGAGTAAATTTTTATGGGCTTGAGTTAGAGAATGCTTTCTTGCAAAAAACAGAAGCAACAAGTGAAAAAATAGATAAATTAGACTTCATAAAAATATAAAAAATGTTTGCACTGCAAATGATACCATCAAAAAAGTAAAAAATAGAATGGGAGAAAACATTTGCAAGTCATATATATGATAAACACCTTGTATTCAGAATATATAAGTTCTTACAGCTCAGTAATAAAAAGATATCCCAGTTAAAAAATAGGCAACTCCAAAGAAGTAAACAAATGGCCAATAGGCACATGAAAAGATGCTAAACATATTATTTATTACAGAAATCCAAATAAAAGAATGAAATATTTATACCCACTAAAATGGCAATAATACAAATGACAGCATTAGGCTGTGGAAAAATTGGAACCCTCATACACTACTGGTAGACATGTGCAATGGTACAACCACTTTAGAAAACAATTCCACTGTTCCTAAAATGTTAATATGGAATTAACATCTAATCTAGTAATTTAACTTCTAGTTATATTCCCAAGAGAAATGAAAACATATCCCCCCACAAAAACGTGTACATGAATGTTTATAGCAACATTATTCACAGGAGTCAAAAAGTGAGAAAAAAACCCAAATGCCAATCGACGGATGAATAGACAAATGTGGCATAACTGTACAACTCAATATTATTTGGCATAAAAGGGACGAAGTACTGATACATGCTACAGCCTGGATAAACCTTGTAAACATTATGCTAAATAAAAGAAGCCATGTATACATTGTATGATTCTTTTCATATAAAATGCTCAGAATAGGGAACTCTATAAAGACAGAAAGTGGACGAGTGGTTGCCTGAGTGTGGGAGGGGGTTGGGTGCACCTGGAATGGGGAGGACCTTCTAACAGGAGCAGGATTTCTTTTAGGAGTAATGAAATGTTCGAAATTAGTTTGTGGTGATGATTGTACAACTTTGTGAATATTTTAAATACCATTGAATTGTACACTTTAAAGGGAAAAATTTTATGGTATGTGAATTATACTTCAATAAAGCTATTAAATAATACGAATTAACGCCGTACTTCTAGGTGTGTGTGTACAACCGAAACTGATCACACCACTCATGCTCAAAAGTTCTAATGGCCTCCTATTATACTTTGCATAAAACTTAAACTTTTCTTGTATAAAATTTCATATGACCAGATATCTGTCTATTTCCCAACCCCATCGGCTGCTACTCTCCATCTAGATCTCCCACTCCAGCCACTCTGAAGTCCTTGCTTTCTGTGAAGGCACCAAATTCTTTCCTGCCTCAGGGCCTCTTTGCTTGCATTCCTCCTTAGACAAAATGCTCTGCCCCAGGTTTTCGCATGGCTCTGTCTCTCCCTTCATTCAAGTATATATCTTCTTAAATTAGCAAGAGCAATGAAAAAATGATGGAACATTGACTGTATTTGGTGCACAGGACAGGGACCTTCATGGAAATCCTCATTCTGCATAGCACCCATCAGTTTTCCACCTTTCATTCTTGTTCTTCACTTTTGCTGCTGGGCCTAGCTGTACAAACTTGCACTTTAATTTGCTAATATAAATTCAATTTTATTTTATCATTTTAGAGACAACTAATGAATAAATGTAAAAGAGGGAACATGTGCTTTTATGTGGAATGTTTAAAAAGATAAATTTATACCATTATAATGTGTTAGTTTTATTAAAAAAAGAGGGACTGGTTAATCTGCTAGATTGAATGAGAGACTATTCATCTATTAGACTATTTTTTAAAAATCCAGGCATATGGTCTTTAGTAACAGCTTGTAATTTGTTAAAACATTAATTTGGGCCTTTTCTCTATTCTCGGTTGTGCATGTACAGTCATTACATTAAAAAAATGTTCAACAAAGTTGTTTTATTTGTGTAAATCAACCTAGCATGAAACATCAAATAAAACATTTGGCTTAGTTTTAAAAAAATTATCAGCCTATCTAAAGCAAACTGCTGCCTTGTTTTCCCTCCCCTGCATCTGCCTTATTTTCTCTCATAGCACTTTACACCACATGTTAAATGGGTTTTTATGTATATGATGGCTGTCTTTCGACTAAAGGAAGCTTCCTGAGGGCAGGGATTTTATCTGCTTTACCCACTACTATATCTACAGCCCCTACAACAGTGCCTGACACATTGTAGGAACTCAATATTATTAACTGAATCAAAGAATAAAAGAATGCATTTTGATAGATCCTTGAGAAAAAAGACAAAATATACAATAACACTTTGTTCCTATCTGAGTTATATCATTACTAGAGTATCTTCTAGTTATTTTGAAATGTACAATAGATTAATGTTAACATAGTCACTCTACTGATCTATCGAACACCAGATTTTATTTCTTCTATCCAACTGTATATTTGTTACCCATTAATCAACCTCTCTTCATCCCTATCTCCCCTCTAACCTTCCTAGCCTCTGGTAACTACTAACCTCTCTATGAGATCAACTTTTATGAGATCCACTTTTTTAGCTCCCACATATAATCAAGAACACTCACTTTGTATGAAGAAAGTGCTAATTGTGTTCATTGTACTGAATGACCCAAGGGTATACATTTAGTAAGTGGCGGAGCTGGGGTTTGAGCCCAAAGCCAGACATTATTTATAACTACTGCTCTCTCAGGTGTTATGGCTGTTTTAGCACATTTGGTTACTACATTTTGAAAAGAGGAAGTAAAGATCAAGACATACAACCCCCCAAGAGACACCCGGATATAATTAAGGGAGGCTTTGGAGTAGATGGACACATTACCATAATGGATGGGGTTTATATTATTGTGACTCTGTCCTTTTAAATCCCTAAACTGTTGTATCCAAGAAAGCATAATTTACATATGTCTCTTTATTTTATTATCTTTTCACAAATCCCCTGTAAATAGGTTCTTGAGTGGGATATTTTCCCCCTCTTATTAGAGCTGCCGCTAAAGCCCCAGAGCTGTGTGGAGAACTTCTGCGTTGTAAAAACAGCTACTGAGCACATCCAGTAATTTTAACGAGGTGGAAGAACTGGCCTTACGTAAACATTCACCATCCCTACCCTCACCCCACTACCATCCCAATCCCTGTAGGAAGAAAGGATTAGAGAAACTCTCCCCCAGTTATTTAAAAATATGTTTACCCTTCAGATAATTGTAAAGAACCAGAACCAGGAAGGCAGGGGACAGAGCGGAGGGGTTTCATCCATTTGTTTAGTTCATGCCATATTCATGCAACCTCTATATGTCATTTCCCCCCCTTTCTTTTTGTTTATCTCTGATAAATTATTGAGTAAAACATTTTCTTATTTCATGCTATCTCAAAATGATGCTTTATTATTAAAATGAAAAATGCAATTTCATTTTCTTTCAAAATCCAATTCTTCCATTTGCACTTAAATTAGATGAAAACTAATTCATTTTGCATTTTGGAAATATCTAAATAAGTAAATTAAGACCTCTGTTGCAAGTGTCAGAAAATCTAACTGAAGTGGACACAAGCTAAAAGAAGTGTTTGGTTCACATAACTCAATTTACAGGTGTAGTGCCAGATTGAGACATGGCATCGTCCATGTCTATATGTTCACACAGCAGTTCTTTTTGCAACTCCTGCACTATTTCATGTGTGCTTCCCTCTCATGGGGTCCTAACTGCTCAAGCTTTCCATCCTCCCGATCTCATATTCCCAGTAAGGATTTCCCTTCCAGTCTTTCTCAACTGAGATTTATTTAAGAGGTTTAAATCCTGATTTCTTAAGACATCAATAGATGTAGCTATGTAAAGAATTGTCTTTCTTTCTCAGTATGTTGGGTGGTAGCAATTGGGTCCTGTCTTTGGGAAAGCAGTCACTGATATTAGTTTCTGTGCTGCAATTCAGATGAGGATCCCTGGCTGAGAAAGGCTGAGGGAGTTCTGAAAATACTTAGATCCAACTCTTACTAGTTGAAATGATGTCAAATATTCCTTTCTGATTAAATCATTATGGCCAGAAGGATGAAATATACAAATTTATTGTATATTTGTATATACAGATATACAATTGGCTGGGCCTAACTCATAAACACACAGGAAAGTCAGGGAAGGAGTCAAATCCAGCCATCATATAGAGATTGTGAATGGGGGAATAGTGGTTCCAGGAAGAAATCCAAGGTATTGTCAACTGAAGAAAGGAAAAAGATGGTGATGGCTAATAGAACAATAAATGTTCTATTGGCATATTTAGACATACATGATTTATTTAAATTTACTTATTTAGTAGGCTTTTTTGGTCCTGTCAATTTATAGTGCAGTATTGGTTAGAAATTTATTTTCTAAATCATGAGCTATTTTGAACTCCTTGACCATTGATGAGATTTTCTTCCATGATCTGCTATTACATATTCCTAAAACAGAGTTTGTATTCATAATGATGGCAAAATATTGTCTTTCATGATTTGAGACTCTACTACATAAGGAACATAAATTATACCCAGTAAACTATAATGAGAAAGAACTTGTAAATGATGCCAATACTTTTAATTGGTAAGGAACATGATAATATTTTTCCTTGAGGAGAGAAGCAAAGAATGCCATGTTTTCTTTTTGACAAATTTCACTGTTTTTCTTTTTCTTTTTCCTTTTTTTGGTTTCAACATTCCCACATATTTCCTTTCATTTTGTGTCAGATGCAATTTCTCAAGCTGAACAGTGGTAAACTCTTTTTCATTTCCACATTGTCACTTCTGTAGTTCAGTTTAGTTATAAATGAAATGAAGGCATATCATACACTGGGACCCCACATGTACTACAATGCCAGAAAATGATTTTGATACACAGAAACAAATGCTATGTGTATCCAGGCCTTATATGACTTTTTAGTCTCATGTAGGCACCACACAATAAAAATTCCTTACTCTAAGGACAATGCTAAAATGCCCGGAGTTGGCCAACCTCCCAGCGCAAACAGGTCCTAAGGCAGGATTGTCGCAAGGGATGTGGAAATAAGAAATAAAGAAATGATATATTATAGATGGAGAAATGATTGAGACAGAGACGAAGAGCAGTTTAAAAGATGGGGGAGTCAGGGGTTCTCAGCTTCCCGCAGACTGAGACCCCGAATGAAGTCTCGCATCAGTATTTATTGGTACAGCAAATAATTGTCTTTTGTTCGAGATTTACGTATACAGTTCATTTTTTGAGGTTTCCAGGGGAACCTTACCTAATTCTGTCTACAAGAATAGATGGTTACACAATTTTTCAAAGATAAGCCTGTTAAGCTCTAAGTTAGAAACAGACCTAGCTGAGCATACAATGTATAAAATGAGAACACTGAGTCTGTGTACTACTCTAATCTACTTCTTCTAAACACAGAGACATGTAGTCAGGAGTGAAACAGGAATAGCCTTGAAGTCTAGGATAGCTCCAGCTGCACGTTATCTGCTGGGCAGGCATTTTAATCAGCTTCTCCACCAAGGGCCCAAACTGAGCTTCTGCTTTGCAAAAAAGCTCAAGGTGATGACCAGCAGCAAGAGAAGAAACGTTGCTTTGCAAACGTCCTCTGACAATGCCCCCCTTGTTGGAAGCAGCTTCTATTTTGTGAACTAACATGTCCACAGATTCCTTCAAGGCAAAGACCTGCAAACCCCTGAAACTTCTCACATCTCTTAGTCTATTTCCCAACACTAAAAAATATTAGAAGACAGAATGTAAATTGAAAGATGATATACACCCAATAATCTTAAATACCTAGGCGAGGAAGAGTGCTAGAATGCTGCATTATTCCTATACAGTTAAATGGGATTTAGCTATGATGAATCACTTGATTCATTCCGCCATGTGTCAATTAAAATGTTTAAATTGGCAAATTCTCAAAAGAGCAGATATTTAGTCCAATGTGGAGCCTTACGCAACTGAACAATTACACTGCATAAATAAAACAAAAATAGGGAAAGGCAAAGAGCAAACCATAGGCATTTAAAGATCAACAAGACTCCATTAATTGTGTATTTGGCTTAGCAAACAGAATAGTAGATATGAAGAGTTCACAGGGGTCATGTTTTATACTTGTGAAGCTTAGATGTAACATGTTAATTTCTTTAACAAATACTTATTACATATCTACCATAGTCTAAGTACTGTTCTAGGCACTAAGGTTGTAGTGAGCAAAAGCCCTCCAAATCCCCGTCTTCATGGTGGTTGGGTGAGACAGAAAAGAAAGCAAATAAGCGTCAATAGTAGTTAGTTGGTAAAAGGTCTCTGCAGAGAACTAAAGCAGGAAAGAGGGATTTAGATTGGTGGGTGGGTTGGGGATAATTATATTTAGGAAGTTAGATAGCACCCTACTGGGAAGGGTCCATTTGAGAAAGACATGAATGAGATGGGGGGATTGGCCACGTGGGCATATGGGCAAGACATTTTGAGGAAGAGGAAATAGCAAGTGCAAAGTTTTTGAGTTAGGAGCATTCTTGGTGTGAAAAAGGAATAGCAAATGAAAACATCTGTGGCTGGCATAGAGTGAGCAATGGGAGAGAGTATAGAAGATAAAGGTGACTATTTCTGGGCAAGCAGATTGTATTATATAAGGCTTTCAAGATCAGAGGAGAGAATAATTCTCTGAGTAAAAGAAAGTGGCATAGGAAAGTTTCCATCAAAGGAATTTGCTCTCGCTGTCACACGAAGACAGACTAGTGGCAACAGCAGAGAAAGAGGGAAGGCAAAGAGGAAGACATGGGGATTTAAAGATCAGCAGGTTTCCCTAACTTCACAATAAACCAAAGTGGAGATGATAGTGAAGAGGGTGGAAGACAGGTCTGTATTTAACACAACTTGATTATAGTAGCGATGAGGTTAATATTTCTTGGGTAGCTTTAATAACAGGACATATAGACTATTCACCTAAACAATACAAGTGTTTTGTTATAGTCTTCTAGTTTTCCATCTTATTCCACGTATTTACAAGAACACATGACTGTATTTTCCAGCTATGTTTGCTGTCAGGTGTCATCTAATAGCCAAGTTCTGGCCAATGGAACATAAGAAGTACTATATGCATCTTCTGGGAAGTATCTTTCAAGGAATGAGGTACCTTCTCTTTTCTTTCCATACAGATAGACAGATGTAGTGACTGAAGCAAAAGAAGCCATGTGGAAACATCAGATAACCTTGGGGATGGAAGCCATTCAAGATACAGAAACAAGAGGAAGAGCTGGAACCCTAAGGAATTTATGAATCAGAGCTGCCATAGGTAGACAGCCTAGATCAGGACTAATTCTATTTGAATTAGATCTATTCTGGAATGGCTATTCAAATGTCATCATAACCTTGTCTATTTTATGTGTTTAGAAAATAAGCAGTAATGTGACTCAAGGTGATAATACCCTATTCTTTTCATGCTAGGATAGATGGGGCTGCAATATTGTCTACAGACTAAGAATTTTCAAAGTTTCATTAATTTTCAATCTTTGCTGGTTAAAGCTATCATAGACTTTGCTGTGAAAACAATTAATGCCAAAGTTTTCCTATTAGCAAAGAAAAGAGTGTATCCCTGTTGCATTTTATTGAATATCTGCAACTAAAATTCCCCTTTAGGCTATTTTAATATTTTAAGACCAAAAAGTATGATAGTTTGAGGTAAGATTATACTTGATAATGTAGAAACAGTAAAACCCCATGTAAAAGAGCCCAAGGCTTAGCTGTCAAGAAAGTTACTCTGTAATTTGAAGAGTCTTGTTTCAACTTCTAGGCCTTTATTGATTGATTGATTGATGATTGATTGCAGGGTCTCACTCTGTTGCCCAGGCTACAGTATAGTGGTGTCATCGTAACTCACTGCAACCTCAAACTCCTGGACACAAGTAATCCTCCTGCCTCAGCCATCCAAGTAGCTGGGACCACAGGTGCGTGCTACCGCACCTGGCTAATTTTTCTATTTTTAGTAGAGACGGGATCTCACTCTTGCTCAGGGTGGTCTCAAACACCTGAGCTCAAACGATCCTCCCTCCTCGGCCTCCCAGAGTGCTGGGGTTACAGGTGTGAGCCACCATGCCTAGCCTAAGCCCATATTTAAAACTCTGAAAATAGGAAAATTCAAAGGAAGTCCTTAAGTCTTTTTTGTGTACATGTCGTTGTCTGTTGTATCTTTGTTAGGAGAGCTTCCCCACAAACACATTTTATGTTTGTTTTCAATATTATTTTTCATTAGTAAAATGATTATGTTATCATCACCATCAGATGAGTTATTAATACTTGCAATGTAAAGACAGTCAGCAGCAAAATCTAATTAACCAGGGAAAACATTTACAGAAGCTGTGGCATTTCCAGAGATTTTCCCTTTACTTCTGTCATGATCTCCTCTGCCAAGTTATATTCTGACTGCTTCTGCCCCATCACCCTATGTCCATAGCCTTTTGGTTGCTACCAAGAGCCATAAATGATTCAACACCATGCCATACCCTGTTTCTTTGAAAGGAGCATGAATGTAACCTGAAAACTCATGGAAAATAAATGACATGGTTATTATAGGCATGAAGAAATTGTAAGTAAATATAGTTTTTGCTAATATCTCTCTCTGTCTTTATCTCCTTGTCTCTCTCTCTCTGTCTCTCATATACAGATAGTGCCTTTAGAAAACCAATGCAATTAGATTTCACTACAACCAATGATTTTGTCTTATGCTTCAGTTATTTGGCTTTTGACCATTTTTATCTTTAAAGTCTCAGCTGAAACAAAACTTACCTCCTGAGTGAGGTGCCTGTTTAAATTGCTATCCAGATAAACCTGCTGGAAGATATTGGAATACTTATTAGTTGGATTCTATGTCAAAGTGTCATCTCAATTAATCTTAACATTTTGAGTTATATGTGGCTGCTTCAGTTAGGTCACTTGATGTTTTAGTCATTCCATAGACACTGTTGGTAACATAAAATAATTATTTTAATCTCTAAGCATATACATGGATAAGTATGATGCTATTCTATTAAGGGAAATTTAACATATAGTTTTTTTCTAGTCACATAAAGAATATTTATTGGATGGAGAGTGTGTGCTAGGCCCTCTGCCAGCTACTGAAGTTAACAAGAAACACATAGTCCTTATTTACCTGGAGCTCACAGACAAGAGCTTAGAAACAATCTAGTTCAATTATTGGTTTTATGGGTGAGGACTATAAGGCTCAGGGAAGTTAAATGACTTTATCAGAACCATACAATTAGAATGCAAACCAGGACCAAAAGCCAGGTCCTCTGTCCATCTATCTGTCCAGTGTGATTTCCACTTCTACAACATTCTGGCTCTCCCATCCAACCTGGGTGCTTTAAAGCACAAGAAAAGAAAAACCTGTGTGCTCACTTTATTTTCCTTCCTTCTGGAAATTCCAAATAGCTTTTTGGCAGCCTTCTATTCTGCTAAGTCTAAATCTCATTCTTTTTGTTATCAGGCATCAAATAATAGGTAGGCTCTTCACACAGAGCTGGTAATCACCTCTTGATTGACTTCAGACCCAAATTAAACTTGCTCTTGCTATGCAAGCTCATCGGCTTTATGGACAGAGGATTTTCAATTATCCAAGACCATCATACCTGCTCCTACAATGGTCATGTTTTCTCTATTGTTATGAACTGCTTCAGCATACTACAGCGAGCTATTAGCATTCAGGAAAAAATTGAACTTTTTAAAAACTTTTTAAACATAAGGATGTTTTTTAAGAGACCATGGCATATTCAATGAACGTTTTTTAGTAGAATTTTTCCCCTTTTTGGTTCAGATTTAAACAGTCTAAAATCAATTCCTCTGGAGCCACATGTCATTTCTTATCTTCAGTTTAGCAGTGTGGGTGAACGCTTGTCAGAATTTACTTTTACCTAGAGTGAAAAAAAAAATCTGTTATCAGTTTTTGGCCTTGTTTCTACTGCTGTATAAAAATAAACTGGTTTCTTTCCACAAATGGAAACAAAACTGTCTCGAAGAGAGGTTGGTCCGAGTTTTGAGAATAAGGTAAGCACACACCCTTGGCTGTGTTTGAAGAATTTATTAAATGTTCTGAGTTAAACCACTTTGAAAGGACAAGCTCAGAGGAGAAAAGGGTCCCAAATGTGCATTCATACCGAGATTGCATGCAGGGTCTTTTTATTTTTATTTTTTTTGAGACAGAGTCTTGCTCTGTTGCCCAGGCTAGAGTGCCGTGACGTCAGCCTAGCTCACAGCAACATCAAACTCCTGGGCTTAAGCAATCCTTCTGCCTCAGCCTCCCGAGTAGCTGGGACTACAGGCAAGCACCGCCATGCCCGGCTAATTTTTTCTATATATATATATTTTTTTAGTTGTCCAGCTTATTTCTTTCTATTTTTAGTAAGATGGGGGTCTTGCTCTTGCTCAGGCTAGTTTTGAACTCCTGACCTTGAGTGATCCTCCTGCCTTGGCCTCCCAGAGTGCAGGATTACAGGCATGAGCCACCACGTCCGGCCTAATGCAGTGTCTTTATGTGTCATGGACATCATGAATTTCAGCAGAGAGGGATGCAGTGAGGGTCCTCATGATTAGAACAATAGCTAGGAGAAGGAGGCCAGAATGCTAGGTTCCAAATCCGGCAATATTCAGTTCCCCGTATTTACGCTCATATATATCCATCTGTAGAGGGCAACAATAGTGAAGGGGTTTCATGCAAGAGCAGCAATACCCATTAGATCCAAAGCAAGGCAGGGTTAACAAATATATATTACCATCAAATACATATATAGATATGTATATACTGCTCTGCATGCAGTGGTAGCCTTGGGGGTCTATTGGTGATGTTGTTTCTAGAGGTTATTTCTGGCTATTAGAAAAAGACTTTAAGAGAACTCTACTGCAACAGCCAATAAACCCTAACCCATAATGATATTTTGGGGACCAAGAAGACATAACTACTAACTCTCAGGTCAAACCATATTCCCCTAATGGGTTTCCCATTTTGAAAGCTGGAGTGGTAACCTTCAAAGTGGTGTCACAAGCCACGTAGCTCTTCCTAAAGTTGGAGATTTGGCCCCTGCTTGCCACACTTCCTCAAAGTCTGTTCTCCAGACTGGGCTACTCAAAGTTCCCTGAAAATTCTGTGTCATATCTTACTCAGGTTTTTTCCATAGGCTGTTTCTTTTGCATCATGCTCTATCTCCATAATCCCCATCAACCACATCCATTCTTCATCTCTCTTCACCTGAATGCCTACTTATGATTCACATTTCAGTGTATACATCTACTTTCTCTGGAAAAATGTTGTTTAGGGCTCTGGTCTGTGTGAAGAGCCCCTCAGCACACTCCCACAGCACTCAGTGTTATCTCTGTATGAGCAATTACTGAAGTTGTTTGTCAAATTCCCTTCCTATAGGATCGCTAGAACTCCAAGTTCCATGAAAGCACATGACTTCTTTGCCATCGAAGTCCCAGAATTAACACACTGCACGCAGGTGCCCAGGAATTACTCAGTGAGTAACATGAGAAGTTAGGCCAGTTCCTTCGAAGAAATTTAAGAGTAGTAGCTCCATTCCTTTATCCCTTCATTGTTGAATAGTGTTCATTAGTGATTTCTACTTGCAAAGAACCATTTTAGGTACCGAGTAAACAAAAATGAATAAAAGAGAAAGTCAGACAGACAGTATGACTACCTTCATGGTATTTGCAGTCTTATTTTCTAAATACATTACCAGAGAAAATCCATATCGAATGGATTAGTCTGTGGTTTAAGGCAATATTAAGAAAAAATATACAGAAAGAGCTTAAGCATGAGTAAAGGCAGAAAATATGCAATTAAGGATCCTTTGCAATCATGACTTTTAGCACCACCAAAGGATGACTAACAAAATTATCATCTTTCATTTCAATTGAAATAATATATGGTAAATTTTATCTGAAATTTTAAGACATATAATTTTCTTAGAAAGTACAAATTGAAGACAGAGACTAGGCTCAAGGTAAGTATATGTTTGCATTGAAATAGACAAGATTGTTGTTTTTTTTAATATAATGAATTCAGCTATAAGGTATTTTAATAGGAAGAAGTGGTAGTATTTACTCCATCTTTGAGAGAGTCTTCCAGAAAAAGGACACTGGCCATAAAGAGGAGACAAGAATTTAATGTCATTATTTAATTTTTACTAGGCTAAACTGATTTTTTTGCCATATATATATATATATATATATGAGCTCTTGTTTAAGTTTAAGATGTTGAGTACTTCTCTAGAGCAAATGGCTAGATATACTTTCAAGTATAGCTGTTAAAGGAATAGCCACACATATTTAGCTAGATTTAGCTAGTCTTTTGTTTGAAGCATATATATATTTTCCCTTTCTTTAAAACTGTTTTCCTTCAGTATCCTACCACCAACTTTCTCTCTATTCTTGAAGTGTAGAAGCTGGCCACTGGGAAGATCAAGGACTTTTCTGAACAAGCACCAGGGACTTTAATCTGAATGTTTACAGCAGAAGTGTCAAACTGAAAGCCTTCCAGATTGTTCCCTGTTGGTGACAACTCCCTGCAGAGGCGGTTAAGAGATTAATAGCAGATGAATCACATTTTAAATATCTTCTAACAAACTGTATTTAAGATTGTGTCCAGTTCTACAACATATTTAAAGGTGTTTCATTTGTCTAAGGCCTTAATAAAAGCCATAAGGACAAGTGTTATTTTTACAAGTTCCACAGCTTCCCTCTCCTGTATCATACCCATGGTGGCAGAATATATTCAGAAAGAAATAAAATTATGTGACAATTTAAATACAGATAGAAGATTAAAAGGGAAAGATCAATTGTTTGTTGATTTTCTTCCTAAAAATATATTCACAACCACATATAGTTCAGTTGTTGATAAAATTCTAAAATATCTGAGTACTCATCACAATAATAGTGCTTTATAACAGCAGCTTTTGCCTGCTAGAATTGAATGGGTTTGGAGATGATTATTTTAGTACTTTATTATTCTATCTATCTATCTATCTATCTATTTCTCTCTCTCTCTCTCTCTCTCTCTCTATATATATATATATATATAGAGAGAGAGAGAGAGAGAGAGAGAGAGATTAGTCCTCTTTTGTCTGATTTGACCTTGTGGACAAGTGGCTGAGATTTCAGGAATATTACTTCCACAGGTAAATATTCAAGACCCTTCTCTAATTGGAAAGGTGGTTTAAATGAGAAACGCATTCATGAGGAAAGGGTTTGGGACAGGAAGAGACATTTTACTGGGTGAGTAGAAGCCTGATAGAGGACAAGGTCTCAAGTCAGAACAAATGCACTTTGAAAAGGACCTGGAAACAGAGAAATGGGGAGCAGGTGTAGAGGGAGCTGGAGAGTTAACATCGGTGGCAGGGTTCTCTTGGATACTTACAATAGATAGTTATTGCCAAGTATTATCTGACATCATCATGAACTGATTATTATAATTGAAAGTGTTATAGAGTTTAACATACTTAGAAGCAAAGCATACTTTGTCAGAAAAAGGTAGACTTTGATTTAAGAAATCATACATGAAAATACAAAATTGGAAGTAAAAAATCATATTCTAGATTTCTGCTCTCTCTCTCTCTCTGCTCTCTCTCTCTCTCAAAAAAATATGATGAGAACATATTACATGGCTTGATACTTTCTGGACAGACTCTCTCTCTCTCTCCATACATATATATATATATATATAATATATAATATGATGAGAACATATTACATGGCTTGATACTTTCTGGACAGACTCTCTCTCTCTCTCTCTCTGGCTCTCTCTCTCTCTGTCTCTCTCTCTCTCTATATATATATATGTATAAAATGTCTCTTCCTGTCCCAAACCCTTTCCTCATGAATGCGTTTCTCATTTAAACCACCTTTCCAATTAGAGAAGGGTCTTGAATATTTACCTGTGGAAGTAATATTCCTGAAATCTCAGCCACTTGTCCACAAGGTCAAATCAGACAAAAGAGGACTAATCAGAAGAACGAGGACAAGCAGTTTGGGAGGAAGGAAAGATAGTTTACTTTGCAAAGGAGGAAAAATGGTAGACCCTCTTCTCTCAAAATCCTAAATTTCCTGAACATAGGCAGAAATACACAGCTTTTAAAGGGAGGGTTCCTTCCAGGCAATTACTGCGGTTAACTATTCTAATCATCCCATCTCTGCCAAAGACAAAGCATGTGAACTCTGCCAGCTGCCCACCTGGGGAGGCTGGTGCCACCTGGGAGTTTTAATGAAAGACTTAACCTGACTCAGGGATGCAGGCCAGGCTGCAGTTCCCAGTGGGGAAGTTTTAAAAAGATAGATATCTTTCTTGTTTCCCCAGGCCATTCCATGTTACATATTCCCCACTCTCAATTTTACACTTCTGTATCTATGGGAGGAAAGGCCACCACTCTGTTGCAGTAAGTCACTTGCTTTGAAGGAGATATAAAGCATTATAACCACAAGGAAAACCTTATTTACTCTCAAATGCAATTGTTTTAACCATTTTGCCCTTTGTGCTCACACAGGAAATAAATAAGTAGATGCAAATCCAGCTAGAGTCTCATGCCAATATACTGTCTAAGTATAAAACTGAGCCTTTAAGTATAAGCCAAGTCACAAGTCAATACACTAACCACGTCCTGAACTGGAAAACTAGAAAGAACCTCAGCAGCCTTCTTGGTGTGTTTATTTGTGCAGGACACAGAGAGACCCAGGAGGGGTGAGTTGAGGCTGAAATCCAGTCCAAACTCCCAGTTGCCAAGCATTGCCACTGTCTTTAGGAGGCAACACCCTTCTTCTTTACACAGGTACTCTGTGCTCCTTAAATGTCATACTCATAGGTTGCTTTTCTCCTGTGTCTGGCAGGATGGCAGGGGTTGAGGTAAGGAGGGAGATAGGGGACTCTTCCTAATGGACTGTCCAGAGGAGGCACCTCATGTAAATTGTACAAAGGCAATCTACCCACTAGATGATATCATGAATTAAAACTATGATCTCAAAAGTCTTTTGACATTGCATTGTAATTTTTCTTAATGTGTTTGGGGTCTAGATGCTAACCTAAATGGATGAGTTTAATTCTACCAGTTCCCAAATCCTTGTTGAAAATTCTGAAAACTTTGAAAATAGGAAGAGTTTATAATTTCTCAGGAAGAAGTAATGGTTTGAGTCACTCACCAGAGAACTGAAAGAATTGCAGCAATATATAGGGATAGATGAGATCAGATAGAGGGAAAGACTGGCCAGCTAATGATTTGTTCATGAAAGAGAAATGCCCACCTCTCTGAAGGAATGGTACCAATAGTCCCAGATGCACCCTCAACATCACAGTTCTGGAGTGGTAGGCTGCCAGCCAAATTGGAGGTGCTAATTAGGGAAGTGGAGAAATGCTTCATTCTGCTACACAGTTGTACCCATTGCACTTCAGACATTACAAGCTGGTGAATACTATGATCATATCTCAGGACTGTACCTGCTTTCTGCAGGAATTCTCCTCTCCACTAATTCTGAAAATCTCAGAGATGATTACAGGTGCAATAAAATAAGCTGTACTAATTTTAGGGTGTTGGGTCACTCTCCTTCAGTGAAGAAAAAGTGTTGAGAGTGAAGGGGATGATTATTTTCTAATAATCAGAGATACTGCTTGCACTTCTAAAGCTGTTCCGTGCCAAAGCTTAGAGTGTGGTCAACTTTCTGCTCTGCTGGCTGTTGACTGCTAGGAATGGGGTGAAAGTCCCGGAGAATGTGTTTATATCTCATCATTCATAGTAAAGATATGTCAATAACTATTACCAATGTTGTGAGTAAAGAAGTAGGATTTTAAGCATCCTACATGAAGTTAGCAATATAGCCAGTAGAACCGAAACCAGACAGGGAACTATGCAAAGTATCACATTAAACATACACATACAAACACACAGAAAACAAAACAAAAAGATTCATCTATTAAAGAAAAGAAAAGAAAGAATTTGAAACAGAAACATGATGTAAAAGAAAACACAAGAAAACATTTCAATATTTTCAAGTGGGATATATGCATATATTTATTGAAGTAAATAGATTGGGTCAAAAATCAAAACCCAACTACAGGCTGCATATAATAAATATAGCTAAAATAAAATATTTTAAACATGTGGAAAGTTAAAAATACTAAAGGGTGACAAAGGGCATAGTAAGAAAATGTCAAATATAAATTGTATTATCAGTATTAGAAAATGTTGATGCCAAGGCAAACATTTTCAATAAAAGAAAGAGGAAATAAAACTTTAAAAGAGATTAAAATCCACATTGACTCTCAAGAATTTTTTTTAACAAGAAGCATACTATTAAAATAAAGGTAAAACTTCAGGAGATACAAGGAAATATGACAAACTAGAAAGCTCAGGAACACACAAATCAGTTATGAAATGTAGTTATGATAAAGGTCACATTTCAAATCATCAGAAAAAGAATTATTATTTGACTTACATGGCTTTGTCAAGTGGCTAACTATTTGAAAATTTAAAGTTAACTCTCCATGTTGTACTGTTAGGAAATTAAATCCAAATGAATTGAAACTTCAAAAATGTAAAATTATATAATAAAAGTACTAGAAGAATTGTCAAGTATTTGAGTTCTAAGTGACATTTATATATTGTCACAAGGAATTAATTTGATTGCCAAAAGTAATACACCTAATATGTGACTGAGTGGGATTCAAACCTATGCAAACTGGCTCCAAGCCAATGCTTTTAAAGTATGCTATGGGTAAAAAACACAGACAAAGAAACCATATATAATCCTGGGGAGTTGAGGGGAAGTGCATTTTAAGAGTAACATGGAAGATGGCCTCTAAGAGGAAAATGTGATGGATTTGACTACATAAAAATTGTAATCCTTTCTATGTGAAAAATACAAACACAACAAAATTGAAAAACAACTGATAAACTGAGAAAATAGTCCCAATATATAAAAATTGTTGGTATTTTTAGTACATTACGAGTCTTGTATCAATAAGAAAACAAACTTGAAGAAAAATAGACAAAGAAAACACAGGAAAATATACATATGGTAAATAATTTTGATAGTCACAAGATTAAGTGCCACTCAGTCACTAATGATCTTGTAGAAGTTCATTCATTTCAATGAAAAGTTGTGTAATCTATTAAAAGAAAAATGGCAGGCTATAGAAACAATATGATAATAATATTTGTTCATTAATATTTTCCATGACATGTATACATAGATAGGATGGAAAAATTCATGTATAACTGTAACCTTGTCCCTCCTTGTCTTTTTATAAAGTATTTTGTTTGCTTGCAAGGTCTTTTGTGGTACTGACTGGGAATAATGGGTATTGAGGATAATGCAAAATAGAGAGAACCTGAATAGAAAGAGCAGGTAATGACTACTACTCAAAAATATGCCTCCTTTCTTTCTAAACAAACCAACATTGTCCATTACTCCACGAGCTCCTCTCCCACCTGATGGGATGAGTCTTGATTAGATTCCTTTTCTCTTGCCTGTGATTAATTCATGCATGAGTCAATGACACAATTCTAACCAATAAAACATTAGAATATCAGTCAGTGTTTCTGGGAAAGTGATCTTCATTCTTATTTTATTTATTTTTTTTTATTTCAGAATATTTAGATTACACATATTGCCTTTGCACTGCCCAAGTCAGAGCTACAAGTGTGCCTGGCCCCCAGACAGGGCGCACCACACCCATTAGGTGTGAATTTACCCATCCCCTCCTCCCCCCTCCCACCTGCCTGACACCCGATTAATGTTACTACCGTAAGTGCACATAAGTGTTGATTAGTTAGTACCAATTTGATGATGAGTACGTGTGGTGCTTGTTTTTCCATTCTTGTGATACTTCACTTAAAACATTAGAATATCAGTGGGTGCTTCTGGGAAAGTGTTCTTCATTCTTAAAAGGGAATATGAGTAAGAGGCTTCAAGGTAAGAATGTTACATTTGAAATTGTTGCAACTGTCTTACTGCCATGAAAGGAAAACAAAAAGAATTGCAAACAACCAAACTGAAGGCCTTATATTGTTGAGTTGTCAAATAACTATCCTGGACTCACCTTGCCACTACCTTTCTTACATAGGGAGATACATTCCTCATTATTCACATGACTTTTGTTTGAATATTTATTTACTTGCAGCTGAAAGCACCGTCATTAATACAGACAAGGATATACTTGTGGAAAAAATTAATTTGGAATTTAATGGGACAAAAGAAATAAGAAGAAAATAGAAACAGAACAGATTTGAGATTTTTCTAGAGCATTTTGAGGGCAAGAGATCAAAGACATTTTTGAGCAAATAGCTTGAGGATTTGGCAGATTATACCAACAGGATATCCAGTTTTTACAGAAAGCTTTGCTATATGTTAATTCAATATAATTACACCTTCCTGTCTATTTTAGAGAGTTAAATAAATATATGCATTATATTCTGGTTATTAAGTTTGAATTTGTCTTTCTGTTGGATGCAAAGCATGGCATCCATGTAACTCAACTGTATTAGGATTTTATATGAGATAAGAAGAAAAAGTGTCTTCTTTTGAATAATAAGCTCCAAATATTTTTTTTAGAGAGACAGATTCCATGATCAAATTTTTTCAAGAACACAATATATACTGTTAACTTTTGAGAATTGTAAAGTGCCACTACTTTAGGAAAAACAAATTAAAAATTCTAATATAAGAAAATTGTTCAGCTGAGCATTTCCAAAACTGAAAAGGAAGGAATTTCAAAAGGAATTTCAGAAACTATAATCTGAGTGGCTTCTAGGTAGAGGTGAGATGGATAAAGGGATAATTCTTCCTTGACAGTGAACTCTAAAAACCCACTGTGTAGGACCACTGTAGCCATGACCATTGCCAAATCGATAATAACATTAGGGTGAAGTCACATCTCACCTTTAAAGACATAATGCGTAAAATGAAATTCACATAATACTTACCTTATAGGATTGTTGTGAGAATTAAGTTGAATTATTATGCTGATTAAAGGAAATATTTTATTTAGAAAGTTCTTGGCACACTGTAAGTATGCATTGTAATAATTATTAATATGATTATTGCTATTATAATTATTATTTCAGGAAGAGAATAGTAGGAGGAACAATGACAATTTCTCTCAAGCACTGGGGAGAGGGGACTCACATCTCTAGCAGAAGGGAGCTGAGTCATTGAGTTCGAGGAAGTGGGTCAGCTTCCTACCTCTAGCTGAAGCCTGAGCACAGAACTTGAATGGTGACTGGGGTGCCAAGGACTATTTGGAACTCTATTTCTATTTTACTACACTATTATACTAATGATATTACTGTGTTCTAAAAGACTGTCAAAATTCTATTGTGGAATTCCAATTGATTCTTGAGGCACATTGATTTTGGATAGTAATACAGAGTGAAACTTGTAGGGTGACATTAGATTTTGGAAACAGCTTAACAATTAGAAGTTAGACTAATAAAATGGTGGTTGATTCTAGTGAATCATACCATTTTTTATTAAAAGTAAGGTATGGTTATAAAGGAAGCTCAACACTGGTAAGCATTTATGCTGACAGCTGTGATATTTTGAGAAAGGTAACATCATTGAAATTCATTTGAAATGTTCCAAGGTGACTACTTTTAAGAACAGCATGCCACAGATACGTAAGTTATAACATGTTAGTTATAAGTAAATCTTACTACTTCATAGTTCTCTTTCACTCTTTCTCACACACAGTGGATTTATACTGATATTTGACATAAAACATATAGTTTAAATTTCACAGAGATCAAAATGTCTTATTTATAAAGATTTTAAATGATTTTGATGGGGAATTAGTCATATTCATTTATAACTAAGAAGCAAGAGTAAGGTCATACTTTGAGATATTCTTGAGCTCTGCTAAAGTAGTTGCTTAATCATGAAGTATTAAAATAGCCACAAAAACATATTTTTTGGCATTTCTTTAGAAACTGAGCGAGCCTGCCCTCTCAAAGTTGAGGTGAGGCAAAGATAAGTTGTGAATTTAATTTATGGCCTAGCCAAAGGGCAAAGCACCATGATTACTGGTGCCACAGTAATCATGGCATGCATCACAGATATGGAAATGGACATTCCATAAATTTTCCAAGAAAAGGAGTCTAAATGTCTCAGGAAAATCCAAAACCAATATCTTTTATTACCCAGCTGGTGATCATATTTACTATTTACTATGTGTGTCCAGAATTATATACAAAATGAAAAACAAAGTTCTTATTTAATAAAAATTATTTCTTTAATAGGTAACGAACAGATTTCTCCTTCTTCATAAACTTCCATAATGAGCTCATTGGTAGACTATGTTTTGGTTTCATCTTTACCTCCAACATTAAACTTACATTAAATGGCAGATAAATAAAAATATAAGTTATTAACCTTATATATAAAAGTAACATATATGTGCTCTGGACTCAGAATGACTTGATAAATAAGTGAATGATTAGGGTCACCCTGTTGAAAATAGAAGAGCTTATGTAGTCCTGTAAGGTCTGTGATAATATAAATTTTCCAGTTTTTATGTTGTATATATGCACAGAAATGATACGGGTATTATGACTGTTATTTATTAATTCTTATGTTTAGCTATTTATATTTGTGTTCCCTATTGAAATAGACTCTCATGACAGAAGTTATTTCTTTCTGCAGCAGAAATCCTACAATATGAGTGAATGGTTTGTAATTTTGATAATACTATTTTTCATTGTAAACTATTAGGGCCCTCCAAGATCTACTTCTGACTCCTCTGACATTGGGCAAATTACTTTAAACTCTTCTTCAAGCTTACTTTCCCTCATCTATAGACTGAGAATACTTAGCTCTACTTATCTCAACGGGAAATAAGTTTTATTAAAGGCCTATTAGCTACTTGAAGTATAAAACTGTAGTTTTGGTGGCATTCACTTTACTATGGCAATTGGCATCAAATCTTCTTTTGAAATCTTTATAAATGCCTCTCTCTATAAATGTGCTTTGCAAGGACAAATGAAGAGTAGTTCTCTGTGCTACAAAAGAAGAAACTGCCTTTATTCTAACAAATCTCAACCTAAGCTGTTTCCTCCCAAATGATGGCAAATATTTAGACCTTTAAAATAAAATAAAAATGAAACAATATTATATAAAAATGGAGTTAAATATATATAATTATTATGGAAATATTGTGGAAATATATAACTTATGTGATTAATATTATACTTCAGTTTATTTAAAATGTTTAACTTGGAGAATGCATATAAATGACAAATATTTGAATTTCTAGGGAGAGAGAGATATAAAGGATGGTTTAAAGATCAGAGATAAAAATTTTATACATCTTTAAAAATGTTGAGTATCCTATTTTTTTTTTTACCTTCACCAATATAATTCTTATTTAAGAATTCAGTTAGCAGATATGTGTTTTATAAGTGAGGAATTAAAAAACATTCTTTAGGGATGATATACTTCATGAAGCCAATAAACAGAATGGCTTAAATACAAAATGTTCTGGCCATTATATGTGGAAGTTGTTTAGAAAAGCATCTTTCCAAACATACGTCCCAAACTTTCTGTTTTAACCATTAAAATGCTTATATTTTCTCTAATAAAGATGGTGTACAGAGTTTGAGTGAGGGAATTGGTTAGGAGAGTGGAAGAAGATAATGATATATCTAACTTATTCCTAACTCTATATTGATTATTTGAACACATCATCCCAAGGGATTGCAAAGTTAAATGAAAAAATGGAAAGGCTTATTGTGATCCTTATCCTATTTGAAGGCTTTTATTATGATCCACGGAACAACTCATTCATGAAATGTAATCTCAGGAAGGAGCCTATTGCTGCATACAGTTGTCTTAAACTCCATTACTGGGCACATAGTCAATCCATCCCTTATAAGAGAACTTTATTTCTACACCCACTGTCCTGTGCCCTGCAGTGCCTCTTTCTGGTGGAAGATACTTTCCTGCCCTTTGGCAACTGGATATGAGCAAATATGACATATGCCGCATCCAAACAGGAGCTTTGAAAGAGATCGTGTGATTCACCTCTGCCTTTTGCTTTTACATCCTGCCATAAACAGAGCTTGCCCTATTTAGAAACTAGCTGCTAAAACTGGTGGTCTACTGTAACAAAAATGCCTAACTCACGTGACCAAGATTTGCAGGGTACCAGGAGGAAGAGAGACTGTTTTGGGACACTAAAAAAGTGTTATAGGGTGGCAAAATATTCTGTAATGTTTTTGTTTGCGATAGTTTGGAAGGTAATTGATGTATGATAAAAGATTGTGGCTTTGGGCAAAAAGGTTTCAAAACAGTACAATACTGGCATGAGTTGGTTGCTATTAGTTGCACTATAAGAAAGCTGAGGTCAAGAAAGAATTGATGCATTTGAAAGTAAAAATGAAAGGAAATAGAGATCCTAGCAATCCTGGAATTGCACAATTTGGAAATGGAGCTATTTGTCAATTCCAATCATTAAAACATAAAATTAGAAAGTCTTTTGAAGTGCGGTCTCAGGGTAATTCCAAACATGGCCATGTCGTGCTCTGGGCTAAGATTTTTGAGTGGATTAAGATGGTCTTTCAGGTGAACAAAATGGCTTAAGGGAAAAAAGGGATATTTCCACAAAAACATGATAGGCTCAAATTACCTAAAATTAAGTCAGGAGAAAGAGGAGCTTTGTTCAAAAGGAATTGTGGAGGTAGTGATTGCATACGAAGCTGACTGCAATAAAATATACATATTTTATTGTTATAGATTCAGTGTGTACAAGTGCAGTTTTTGTTACATGGATATATTGGGTAGTGGTGAAGTTTGGGCTTTTAGTGTAGCCATCACCAGAACAGTGTACATCGATTAGGTAATTTTTCATCTCTCATCCCCTTCCGACCTTCCCATTTTTTTGAGTCTTCAATGTCTGTTATCCCACTCTCTATGTCCATGTGTATATATTATTTAGCTACCACTTATAAGTAAGAACTTGTGGTATTTGCTTTCTGTTTTTGAGTTATTTCACATAAGATAAGAACCTCCTTTCCATCTATGTTGCTTCAGAAGACATGATTTCATTCTTTTTTTTATGGAGGAGTAGTATTTCATGGTATATGTAATGACTACATTTTTAATTCAATTATCTGTTGATGGACACTAAGGTTAATTTCACATCTTTGCTATTGTGAATACTGCTGTGATAAATATATGAGTGCAGGTATCTTTTTGATGTAATATTTTATTTTTCTTTGGGTATATACCTGGCAGTGGGATTACTGGATTGAACTGTTGTTCTATTTTTAGTTCTTGAGAAATCTCCATGCAGTTTTCCATAGAGTTTTTATTACTTACATTACCAAAAATAGTACATAAGCCTTCCCTTTTTTGTGCATCCTTCCCAACATGTGTTATTTTTTGACTTTTTAATAATATCTATTTTGACTGCTGTAAGATGATATGATAGATCTTTGTGGTCTTAATCTGCATTTTTTTGATGATTAGTGATGTTGGGCTTTTTTTTATATGTTCTTTGTCCATTTGTATATCTTCTTTTGAAAAATGTTCATGTCTGTTGCCCACTTTTTAATGGGGTTATTTGTTTGTCTGTTTGTTTTTGTTGAGTTGAGTTCCTTGTACATTCTGGATGTTAGTCCTTTGTCTAAGGATGCATGATTTGCAAGTATTTTTTTCCCATTCAGCATGTTGTCTATTCACTCTGGTGGTTAGTTTTTTTTTTTTTTTTTTTTTTTTTTTTTTTTTTTTTTTTGCTGATCAAAAGCTTTTTAGCTTAAATAAGTCCCATTTATATTTTTTGTTTTTGTTACATTTGTTTTTGAGGTCTTAGTCATGAATTCTTTGCCTAGGTCAATGTCCAGAAGTGTTAGGTTTTCTTCTAATATTTTTACAGTTTTAGGTTTTATATTTAAATGTTTAATCCATATTTAGTTAATATTTTGAGATACAGGGGTCCAGCTTTATTCATCTGCATATGACAATCCAATTTTCCCAGCACCATTTATTGAATAAGGTATCCTTTCCCAGCATAAGTTTTTTACAACTTTGTCAAAGTTCTTGTGGCTGTAGGTATATGGCTTTATTTCTGAGTTCTCTACTGTGTTCCATTGAACTATGTATCTACTGTATGCCAGTCCCATGCTGTTTTAGTTACTATAGCCTTGTAGTAAAATTTGAAGTCAGGTAATGTGATGGCTCCAGTTTTGTTCTTTTTTGTTTAGGAATATTTTGGCTATTTGGGCTTTTTCTTTCTTTCTTTCTTTTTCTTTCTTTCTTTTTTCTTTCTTTCTTTCTTTTTTTTTTTTTTGGTTCCATGTGAATTTTAGCATTGTTTTTTCTAATTCTAGGAAAAATAAACTTGGTATCTTAATATAAATTACAGTGAATCTGTGGATTGCTTTGGATGAATGGTCAATTTAGTGATATTGATTCTTCTGATCCATGAGCATGGAATGTCTTTCCATTTGTTTGTGTCATCTACACTTTCTTTAATCAGGGTTTTGTAGTTTTCTGTGTAGGGAGATTTCACCTCCTTGGTTAAATGTATTCCTAGATATTTTACTTATTTATCTTTTGTAGCTACTGTAAATGGGATTGTGTTCTTAACTTGCCTCTCAGCTTGCTTGTTATTGGTGTATAGAAATGCTACTGATTTGTGTATGTTGATTTTGTATCCTGCAACTTTACTGAATTTATTTATCAAATCTAGATGTCTTTTGGTGGAGTCTTTAGGGTTTTCAAGGTATAAGATCATACTGTCAGCAAACAGAGATAATTAATTTACTCTTTTCCAGTTCGGATGCCTTTTATTTCTTTCTCTTGCCTGATTACTCTGGCTAGGACTTCCAGTACTATTTTGAATGGGAGTCATGAAGTGAATATCCTTTTCTTCTTCCAGTTCTTAAGGGGAATATTTTCAATTTTCCCCATTCAGTATGATGTTGACTGTGGATTTGTCATATATGGATATAATTATTTTGTTGTATGTTCCTTCTATGCCTAGCTTATTGAAGGTTTATCATGAAGTAATGCTGAATTTTATCAAACATTTCTTCTGCATCTATCAGGGTGATCATATGGTTTTTGTTTTTAATTGCATTTATATAGTGAATCACATTTATTGATTTGTATATGTTGAATCATCCTTGCATTCCTGGAATAAAACTCTCTTGATCTTCAATTATTTTTTTGATGTACTGTTAGATTTAGTTTACTAGTATTTTGTTGAAGATTTTTCCATTTATGTTCATCACCGATATTAATCTGCAATGTTCTTTTTTGTTATGTCCTTATCTGTCTCTGGTATCAGGATGATGCTGACTTTGTAGAATGAGTTAAGGACTCCCCTTTCCTCATTTTTTTGAAACTGTTTCAGTAAGATTGGTACCAATTTTTGTATATCTGGTAGAATTTTGCTCTGAATGTATCTCATTCTGGGCTTTGCTTTGTTGGCAGATTTTTTTTTTTAACTACTGATTATATGTCACTACTTCTTATTGGTCTTTTCAGGATTTCTATTTCTTCTGGTTCAATCTTGAAAGGTTATATGTTTCCAGGAATGTATCCATTTCTTTTAGATTTTTTTCATTTGGGAAAGTATAGTTGTTTATAGTAGTTTCTGATGATCTTTTGTATTTCTGTGGTGTCAGTTGTAATGTCTCCTTTTTATTTCTGATTGTGTTTATTTGAATCTTGTCTCTTCTTGGTTAGATTAGCTAGCAGTTTATCAATTTTCTTTATCTTTTCAAAGAACCAAAATTTTCATTGACTTTTTTCTTTGGCTCATTTTATTTAGTTTGGCCCTGATCATTGTTATTTCTTTTCTTCTGCTATCTTTGTGTTTGATGTCTTCTTTTTCTAGTTCCTTGTGGTATGACACTAGTTTTTAATCTGTAATATTTATTTTTTTGGATGTAAGAGTTTAATGCTATACATTTTTCTCTTAGTGCTACATTCACTGTATCTCATAGATTTTGGTATGTTGTGTATGCTGCTGAGAAGAATGCATACTTTGTGTTTTTTGGGTAGAATGTTCTATAAATGTCTGTTAGGTCCATTTGGTTTAAAGTCCAATTTGAATCCAGTATTTCTTTGTTGTTTTTCTGTCTTGATGATCTGCCTAATGCTGTCAGTGTGGATTTTGAAGTTCCCCACTATTAACATGTTGTCATCTATGTCTTTCCTTAAGGCTAATAATATCTCTTTTATGAATCTGGGTGCTCCAGTGTTGAGTACATACATATTTAAGATTTGTATTTACATCTTCTAGTTGAATCAATCTCTTTATCATTATATAATGACTTTCTTTGTCTTTTTTTTTACCATGTTGATTTAAAGTCTGCTTTATATGATAGAATTATAGCTACTCCTGCTCACTTTTGGTTTTTGTTTCCTTGGAATACCTTTTTCTACCCTTTTACCTTCAGTCTGTAAGTTTCTTTACTAGTAAGGTGAGTTTCTTGCAAGCATATAGCTGGATTTTTTAAATCCATTCTACCAATCTGTGTCTTTTAAATAAAGCATTTAATCCCTTTATGTTGAAGGTTAATATTGATATGTGAGGTTTTGTTCCTGTCATAATATTAATTGTTATCTAGTTGCTTTATAGTCTCAATGGTGTTAATTGTTTTATAACATCATGTATAAAAGTTTTATACATTCATGTGTTTTTATGATGCTGAGTATCAACCTTTTGCTTCCATGTTTAGAATTCCCTTGAGAATTTATCGTAGGACTGGTCTAGTGGTTACAGATTCCATCAGCATTTGCTTATCTGGGAAAAACTTTATTTCTTCCTCATTAATGAAACTTATTCAAGCAGGATATAAAATCCATGGTTAAAAGTTGTTTTCTTTAAGAATTCTGAAAACGAGACCCTAATCTCTTTTAAATGTCTAAATCTCTAGCAAAACTAGGGTAGTATTCCTTAATTATTTTTTCAAGGAGGTTTTGCAAACATTTTCCTTTTTCTTCTCCCTCTGGAGTACCTATGATTCGTAAGTTCAGACATTTAACAAAGTACCATGCTTCTTGAAGGGTGCACTTTTCCTTCCCTTAGGAGTAGTAACACTTTCTGAGGACTAGAACATTGGGAACTCTGTAGCTTCCCTGAGTCTAGCCAGACTGTGTAGCTACTGCCCTTTGATCAGATGCTGGGGAATGTAAATAGAAGATCCCTTGATGTGGAGAAATAAGGGCCAAATTTCTCTGGGCAGGACATAGTCCCTTGATGGCTGTACCCCAAGTACAATGCCCCACTCTCTCTGCTAGAGTCTGGGGAAAGGGTGAGCAATGCATTGCGAGTTCACAGTCTGGTACAATGTCCCCAAATTGCTGCCCAAACCAGTGTCTAGATTCGTGAGGCCAGAAGAGCTCTCCAACCAGTTGTGATACTGGTAATCTGTTGCAGGGATGAACAAAGCCAAAATTATCCCACCTTCCCTGGCCGTGAAATACCAAGTTCCTGAGGGCTCCTAGCTGATCTCTGCTAGCTGAGCTGGCTTCTCACTTCCTTTTTTTTCTGTGCCCTAGTTTCTTCCTGTGACTTGGAAAAAGTAACAAAAGCCTGGAACAAAAACACTGATTGTTCACAATATCAGTAAACCCTTGGGATCTCAAGGTTATCAACATAGAGAGGAAAGAATATGAAGCCCAGACAAGTCACACAGCCAGAAAAATTCTGAAGTCTTGGAAAATGCTGTGAGTACTCCTTACCTCAGAGGAGGCAGTGACATTTTATTGAGTCCCTGTTCTGTTCCCCTGTACATTGTCCTCCATGAACTTTTGCTTCATGATTTGGGAAGTATTCTCTTTCGTGTTATCTTACTTGGCTATATCTGAAGAGAATACTGAGGAATTTTCAAATAAGATTGATTCATCTCGTCTTTTTTTCTCTCCTTTGCCATAAAATCAAAATGCCCCAGAAGGGAGCTCATGCTTCAGTCTGAGTTCCAGAAGGAGAAGATATTGGAGGGCTGCTTGTTCTCATAGCAGCCATCACCAACCTTCACTTGCATGTAACATGAATGAGAAATAAATGATTATTGATTTAAGCCACCATCTGAAATTTTGGAGTTGTCTAAAACTGATTAAGGCATCATTTTTCTTCTTTTTGTATTCACAAGCTTATTATTAGTTTCTAATACTAATTCTATTTTACAAATTGTGAACCTTGTTCTAAAGTGAATACACAACTTGGGTTCTTTCAAGGATGTAAGATACATGCTCCATAAAAGATCCCACCTCAACTACATCCCAAATTATTCACCACTTCCTAACTCCCCCATAAAAAATTGGTTCTCAGTTTTTCCAACTCACCAAATGAATGAAAGACGGAAAGAGGAAGAACCTAACATAAATATTAAATAGCAGCACAAAAATCTTCACATAATCTTGTACAGGAAGATAAACAAGAAACATAGTAACTCAGAAGGGGAGACAGATACAAAACATATTCTTCTCAATATGGGTGTTTTAAATGCAAGATTTCTAGATGCTATCACATGTTGTTTTTTCCTAATGGATCTTTCTTTAATCTAAGGATTCACTGTATTTGGTGACTCCTGCTGATTATATAAGCTTTCCTCAGCTCAACACTTCTTGTTTGAATAGGAACATATATTACTTATTCATAGATTTATTTTCCATGCCTGGCATAAGAAATGCTCAATACATATTTGTTAGATTGGGCTGGACTTATAATAAAACTTTAAATATTCTACGGTTTAGCATCATTATTGTTGTTAAAAAGCAAATGACTGACTCAGGGATGGGTAAACTACTGCCTGCAAGCCAATGCCAGCCTGCAACCAGTTTTTATAAAGCCCTCAAGCTAGGAATGGTTAAAACAAAACAAAACAAAAAAACCAAGAATATGCAATAAAGAGCCTATGATCCCTACAAAACCTAAAATATTTACTATCTGGCACTTGACAGGAATTGTTTTCCAAGCCCTCATCTAAATTCAAAAAATATTTCCTGGACTTAGTCCCAGACATGTGGAACTTATGCAATAACATATGTAATAATATTTCAGATTAAGGAAAAACAATATAAATAGAAAAAAAATACACACAGAAAGAGTAAATTTGTTGGGAACATCTGGGAAGTTATTTTCAGTCTTAAAAAGGGGTAGGAAGAAGTGCAGTCCTTTCTTCCTTTCCAGTCTTTGGGCATTGTACTGTGGAGATATAATGCCTGAAGGACCATTATAGTATCAGGTATTTTAGTACCACATCAAGAAAGACTTTGCATGATTTACTTAATTGTCACATTATTATAGTAAGCAAGTGAAAAATAGTCCTAGCAACAGCCATGATGTTCCCAACTCAACATAAATGGTCATAAAATAAAAGCAATACTCAGACAAGGCTATTCTGTAAGCATGGTTCAGAAGACAAACATAAGGCCTTTCAACAACCACAAAAATAATTTACATACTCCTTCTTCTGACAAAATGTTTAGGTCTTTTTTTTTTAGCAATGATATTGATAGTCCTGTTTTAATCCTCCACCTCTTAAGATAAAAATTAAGAAATACATTGTTCCTGCCTCTGACAGCATTCAAACCAAAATAGCATCTGTTAGGCCCTCTTAAGAATTCTTAAGAATTAACAAGCTCAAATCTGAACCCTATAATAACCCATCCAAGTCCCTATTACCGAATTCCTCTGGGTTATGTTTTTTTCTGCTGCAAAAACTAAAAAAACCTAACATTTTTTACCACAGGTATTTTCATGTTTTTTTTTTTAATTAGTAGACTTTATTTTTTAGAGCCATTTTAAGTTTATAGAACAACTGAGCAGAAAGTACAGAGAGTTCTCATATGCTTTCCCCCTAATCCCCTCAGTACCCCCATTACTAGCATATTACATTAGTGTGGTACATTTGTCACTGATGAACAAATATTGATAGATCATTATTAACTAAAGTCTATGGTTTATATTAGGGTTTATTCTATGTTGTACAGTTCTATGGATTTTGCCAAATGTCATGTATCCACATTACAGTGTCATACACAACAGTTTTACTGCCCTAAAATCCCCTGTGCTGCACCTATTCATCCCTCCTAATCCCCAACCTCCAACTCCTGAAAACACTGATCTTTTTAGTGTTTCTATAGTTTTACTGTCTAGATAATTTTTCCTTTTCCAGAAGACAAAACATACAAGATACAATTGGAATCATACAGTATGTAGTGTTTTCAGACTGGCTTTCTTCATTTAGCCATATTCATTTCAAGTTTGTCTATGTCTTTTCATGGCTTGATAGCTCATTTCTCTTTATTCTTGATTAACATTCTTAATCATAATAATAAATATTCCTGAATATATTCCACTGTATGGATGTATCACAGTTTATTTATCCCTTTATACCTATGAGAGGGCATCTTGATTACCTCCATGTTTTGGCAACCAAATTTCAAGGAAATTGCTAAATATACCTTTAATTTCCAACAAACATAAAATAGGAAATAAAATCTGTCTTCTCTGTCTCCCAGGTTGAATTTGTGTGCAGTTCAATTCATATTTGTAAATTACATACCTGAGAATATAAGTTATTCTTCTTAAGAGAAATAAATGTGCTTCAACCAGAGGTAAAAAAAGACATTTTCTCACCAAGTGGTTCTTTTTTTTTTTCCCCATCGAATATACCACCTTTCATCATTGTAGATGATAATAAGCTTGAGTAAATATTAGGGTTTTTCCTTTTAAGATTTTAAGAATATTCCATATAGAGAAAGGCTAGAAATATATTTGGAGACTTTCTGTTATTTTTAGACACTCCTAAACCACAGCTTCTTCCAAGAAATGCCTTCTCTTTGTTCGTTTACTGCAATATTTCCCCCCCTAGGAAACATTCATCACCTGGTGGTGAATTACCTGTTGTAGCTTCTTAACAACTTGGTCCTCTTTGCCATGTTTTTAAGGAGTGGCTAACTAATGGGTCCAGTGGGTAATCTATTTGTGAGTACAGTGTTTATAGCTTATTTTCAGAATACCCCAATTTTTGGAACTCTGATGCTGAACATCTTTGAAAGCCTTTAATATTTCCTTGGCATCCTATATAAAAGCCCCTGAATTTTTCATAGCAAAACATTTATAGTACTTTTTTTATCTGTGCTGTGGCTTATAAATATCTTATTATAATCAATAAAGTCTGTGCATCTAACTGCCAATCTCTTTTCTTTTAATAATTCCCGATGTCTGACTTTTAAAACCTACAGACCCTAAAGATTTAAAAATCTAATTAGCTACCTTTTGAGTGCTGTTGACTTAAAGATCATCATTTTTCATCATCTCATTGAAAGATGTCAGATGCAATGCCAAAGAATTTCCATAACTTTGTGTGGCATATTGATGAATTGTCAGGAAAGTAAACAGATGTTATACAGAGACTCAGTAGTCCAGAACCATTGGGAAAATTCTTCAATAAAAGAGCCATACATAATTTTGAGCTTTATGATTTTACTCAGAAGAAACACATATTGAGCATAAATAAGTAAACAAGAACAAATAATTAACCAAACTAGAATCCTTACCTGTATATTACTTACAATTATATATCCAGAAGAACATTTGTGTTGAAAGTCATATGAATGTTGAAAGTAATACAGTGTAGAAACTGTTTATTCACGTCACATTGTTCTCTGATAGTATACTGATGGGACGTTTTTATAATTGTTCTTTATGATATCAACTCTGAGAAGTAAATACATGAAATCTCTACTCCTAGAGACTCTTTTCTTCATCCATACATCCTGGGGAGAAGTGACACATTATGTCACTAACTTATGAGTTTAAGTTAATGATTGGACAATAATTAATATCTTTATTGAGTATATATTACACACCAAGCACTGTAACAGATTTTACACATGAATTATCTCATCTTGGTATCCTCTACCTCTGGGAGTAAGGCATCTTTAGCTCCAATTTGGGAACGTGGAAATTGAAGTTGAGAGAGACATTAGGTGCTAAAGCAGAGTGATTTTAAAAAGCATATTTTCTAGGAAGTGTGAAACTGACAACTACTTTGGAGAAAATTAGATCTTGAAAGAGAGGAAAAAAGCACTTTCCAAGAAAGGGAAATGGAGGTGAGATTCTTAACATAAAACATGAGCTTTATTATTTTCCTTTGCTTGGTCCTTTTAGTAGACCAGGTAGGTGTGTCTGCCCAGCTGAAAGATTTTTTTTGTTTTTTTGAGAAATTTTACCACCTCTCAAGTGGTAGTGATAAGGGATAGCACACCATCTTTTCACAATTCTTTCTTTTTTTTGCCTCAGGTAGTTTGAAGTGAGTTCCTGGTATTTGCAACCAAAGAACCTTAAAAAGAGGAATTTTCTATAACTTTATACTGATAGCATTGTAGAAAAAATATTCATTTTTAATTTATCTTTTCAGTCTTTAAGATTTAAGGAAACAATTATTTGGACAATTGTAAGAAATTTCATGATACTAAAAGTAAACGAGGGCAATGAATTGGACAGGTAGATATTTAAAAATTTACACAGGTGTTTAGCTTAAGGATGAATTCTGCAGAGTTGAGCAGTTCCTCCCACTCTATGAAATCACTCAAATCTTCACCATGGGGAGGCCGGGTGGTTCTGAGTCCATGTCTGCTCTGGGTAAGACTACTAATTTTATGTTACTCACTGAAGATCTTTGCATATTGTGCTTCTGTAGTTTCCGTGTAGTGTATGTCAATGAACTTCAAAGGCTTCACAGATTAGTTTGGGGCTTTCATTTATTTCTAGTATCATATTTTTTGTACGTGTTTTAAAAACTGTTTTTAAATTTCAGATGCCTTGAGAAAAGGAGAAAAAAGAAACATAAGAGAAAATGCCTTGTTTGAATAACAAATAGAAACTAAACGTAAACATGAAGGCTCTATGTGTGTGTGTTGATGTGTGATGGGAAGGACTCTGTGAAAAGGAAATTCCAAACTCCATGTATTCTATATCACATTTGGTGATTACATTTTTAGCATGCTGGGAAAGAAATCAGGCACAAAACACCCATTATGTAAGAAGATTTTTTTCTGTCTAATTCCCCTTGCACACTGCTGGAAGCATACCCATTTATGTTTAATTCCACACATTCAAAATGCAGTCATATTTTGAATAGGAAAAGACTTTAAACTAAGACAAGCAGTTTCCTACTTATTTTTTAATATTCCCCTCTGCTTCCTATTACTGACATTAATGAAGACAAGAACAGCCCAATACACATTAAAAAATTAAATATGTCTCAGTAAATAGGTTCAGTTATTTTTTATTTAATAGTTTTCAACTCTTTTAAAATCAGAAAATTGGTATTTTCAGTTGGCACTAGTGTGTAAAAAAACTTCATGTAGCTTTTATTTAATAAGCAGAACTTCCCTTTTGATTAGGGTTAGCAGGAAATATAATAATATATAGCTATAGTTATAAAATAATTTATATTTCATATAGCATTTTCCCACCCCAATCAAGGACCTTGTTAGATAAAATAAGGCATTTCTGTTTTTTAAATGTGAAGAAATTAAGGTTCAAGGTTGGAAGAAGTGCTTTGTGCAAGGTAACTCTAATCAATAATTGAAATAGTACTAGAATCTACGTTTCCCTTTCTTCCAGTAGAGTCAGGGCTTTTACTGCTTCCCTAATATTGTGCATCAGTTAAAACCTCTAAAATAACATGTGTAAATATTTACTTCTAAACGTCTAGGAATTTAAGAAAAAAAATAGACAGAATTTAAGGAAATTATTACAGTAAGAAAGGAGAGTCTGTGAAGGCAAGGTAAAAGCAGCTGGCGCAGTCCAGCCTAGAGAGGAGGTGACTTGATACATGTCTTTAAGTAAAACGTGCCTGTGAAAAGGTGCTCTGTATCTCTGTCAAGCAGATGGCGTAAATTACAGTGGCGAACTACTGGATCAAATATAAGGTAACTTTTATTGACAGGGGCTGCATTAAATTCAAGAATAGGCACAAAAGAGGTAACTTCCTATTGCAGAGAAATAAAAGAAAATAAAGTCTTAGGATTTTACCTGATTTTATTATAACATTGTTTATGGTTATTTAAGCTTATGATATTATATCTGGTTATATACCAAATTGCTGAATTTTAAAAATACTCAAATCCTATGTATAAAAATATTTATATGATATGTTATTTGCCTTTGAAGTCCACATTGCCTCATTTCAATTGAATATTCTAACTGGAAGGAAGCTCAACATATTGCAATCTTTCACATGATCTTTAATTAACCAACAATACCGCAGGGTAAATCCAAAAGCTCTGCTTATGGAGTAAAAATTCCAACTCAGGCTTCCTTCTTCTGCCTTTTTTCTCTTTTTGCTTGAGTTATTCTTCATCTGAATTTTGTTACTGATAAACACCTCTCTGGATGGTAGGATAGAATACGAAGTACTGAGAATTCAAGATTTCCTAATGTTATCACTTCTTAGCAGGCTTGTTTTAAAAAAAGCAGAGGGAGGAGAGAGAAATAAATACAACATGAAATTTGTTTTGTTTTCTTGGAGCTTTTAGACCCATGTAATCAATGAGTACTTTAGTCTATTTGCAGAATTTTATGAACATCTGACAGGAATTGAGCACTATTAAAACACTGTGTAGAATGTAAGAGAAATTTAAAATATGATCTCTACACGTGAGGAGTTTAAAGTAGCTACTGATAATTAGGTACCAACTGACATGGTACCAACTTTAAGTGTTACCACAGCTCACAAGAGAAAATGATTGATTTAGTCATTCAGTAAAAATTGAGCACATACTATGTTTATTCATTTATTCATGTGTTCAATAAAATTTTATACAGTGCCTGGCAAGTGCCAGCCACAGAGAACAGAGCCATGAATTCTTCCCATTGTGGATCTATCATTTTAATGAGGATTGGAGTAAGAAAACAGATAATAAATAAACAGGTAAATAAGTAGAGAGCCATATATCACTGAGTTTCATGAAGGAAACTAAAGAAAATCAAGGGGAGTAAGCAGTGCAGGGGGACATGGGGCAAATGGCCAGGGAAGCTTCAGTGAGTCCTTGAAGAAGTTGAAGGAATAAACCTTTTAGATACCTTGGAAGGGGCATTCCAGGAAGTGAGGGTATGTGTTTGAGGTGCCTGGAACAGAGTGAGTTGAGATCAGAGGAGATCAGAGGTAGAGATGGGCAGATTGTGTGGCACCTTGGAGATCACTGTAAAGACATTGGCTTAATCTCTGAAAGAGGAAATCATTGGAGGGAATTTAGCAGAGCAGTGACATGATCTGATTTTTTAAAAAATTCTCTTTGGATGTTCCCTTAAGAACGGACAGTAGGAGGGCAAGAAGGGAAGTAGAGGGACTTATGGAGTTACTGAAAAAATCTAGGCTATAGATGATGGTTGTCTAGATACCAGAAGCAGCAATAGCAAGAGTAAAAAGTGATTTGCTTATGAATATCTTTTAAAGTTAGAGCATACAGCAATGCTGATGGATTGCCCTTGAAGTAAGAGACAGAAACAAGGAAAGAATAACTTTAAAAATTTTTCCCATGGTTAAATAGAAAGATGAAGATTCGATTTGCTGTGATTGAAATAATGAGAGGAGTACATTTATAGTGGCTGGAAAGGTCAGAAATTGAAATTATGGACACGTTTAGCTTAAGGTACCTATTGACCATACAAGGAAGGATATTGATAATCATTTGTATGTATAAGTCTGGAATACAGAGAGAGATCCAGGTTGTAAGCATAACTTTGAAAGCTATCAGCTTAAATCATAGCTGGTAACACATGTGACTGTATGAAATTATCAAGAGCCTGAGTGTAGAAAGAGAAGAGAAGAGGTCTGTAGACTGATATCTACCAAAAATCTACCAGCAATGCAGACTGAGAAGGAGAGCCCAATGAGGTAGGATAAAAACCAAGAGAGTATGGCACACTGGAAGCCAAGTTGCAAAGTACTTTATTTGTTATGTCAAATGTTGCTGAGAAGTAAAGATGCAAACTGACCACAGGGTTTAGCACAATTACATTCATTGGTTACCTTAAAGATAGATATATTAGCGAATGCATAAGAGCACAAATCTTCTTGTAGTAAGTTTGAGAGAGAATACGGAGAGAGAAATTTGAGTCATTAAATATAAACAATGTTTGAGGAGATTTGAAAAAAAAAAGGAGGAACAGAAAAATGAGATGGTAGGAGCAGGAGGGTTGAGATTATGATATTTTTCTTTATTGATGAGAATAAATAACTGATGAAGTAGGGGAAAGAAAGAATTGCTGGAATAGTAGATCTTTGAATAAATGAAGGACGATGAAATCTAGAATGCAAGCAGAGGGAGTGGTTTTGGGTAGGGAAATGAGTAGTTCCTCCATACTAACAAGAGCAAAGGCTGAGTACATGGCCTAACCATAAGTCCAAATTTATACTTAATTTATATGCTCACAGTAACAGGTAGGTCAATAGGTATAGTGATGGGAACTTGGGGAAGTTCTCTTCTGATGGCTGTGTTTTGTTAGTGGAACAGGAACAAATGTCATTGACTATGAATGAAGACAAGAAAGAGATCAAGCTGATTTAAAGAAAATGAAAAAAAGTGAATTTTTGCTTAAAAAGAGTGGGGCAGTAATGGATTAGTGCAATTAGATGCAATAGCTGAGCAGCACTGAGCCCACCTGAGGTCATAAAATTAATGTCAACTAGAGAACACATTTGTGGTTTTTTCTAGTCATGTTCAATCACATGGGTCCAGACAAAGAGTAGTTGGAGAATTGGATTTAATTAAAATTGTGTCTCTGTCAGGAACTACTGTGAAGAGAGGGATAATGAAGGCATCAGTAAATAGAAGAGGGTGATTGTAATGATGGTACATGATTTTTAATGAATAAAGAGGGAAGGAAGGACATGAGGCACACTAGAGCCAGTGAGAAGGAGTTAGGGTTAATTAATTGATTTATATCTTTGTTTAATTAAACATTTATTGACATTGAAGAACAAAATGGATGAGTTGGAAGGGAAGAAGGTGGTAGGTGGAAGAATTAAGATGCAAGAAATTGTAATTTTGGAGAAAATACAATAATTGACAATGCAGACATTTCTAAGAATATGATTGTGAGTGTCTGAGGTAAGATGAACACAATTTTTGGAAGAGAAGAGTTTGAGAAACTAGGTGATTAAGAACTTGAAGGACCATTTACATGAACATTGGAATCACCAAGAACAAAACAAAGGTATTGTTGGGAAAAGAGACAGCCGCATGCAACAAGCTAAAATTGTCAAGGAGTGAGGGGGAGTGACTGTGATAGCTCTGGCAGCAGAGTCAAAGAGAGGACAGTGCAGGAAAGAGGAAGAGTTCTCTGAAAGTGGCAATAAGGAACAATCCATTCCATGTCAAGAACTTGCAATAGGAGAGACATGCGAGCCTAAACATTCCCCACTTGTGAGGACTATAATTTTAAACTGATTTTAGTTAAAAGAATAAATAGAAGGGAAAGGTCAAAGAGGAGTTTGAGAATGTGGAAGATTCTGCCAAACACTGCCCACAAATTCAGAGGGTACAGTTATGAAAATGTTTCAGGAGCTGGGCCAATTTGGAAAATGGAGTCGGAAGAGTTGATATACCATGCAATCTGAAGACTAGAGTCTTGAGGATAAGGGATGACCTGGGAATTCTCAGCTTCCTGTAGTGACAATGTGCTCAGGGACAAAGGGCATAATGGGATTTGTCCTGATGGTCTCAGGGAAGATGCTCATGGAGAGGCTGGAGAGCGCCAATAGGAGAGTAGGGTAAGGCAGTTGCCAATTCCACTTAGTTCTGGAGGTTTGACTTCACCTAGTAATGGTGACATGGAGGTTGGGAAAAGAAGTTTGGTCTTAAATGGAACACTAATAGATCTGTGGCTCCCTCTCGTCCATAGCTCTTGAAGATAAGGAAGCTGGAGAAAGTCTTTTTACCAAAGCTCAAATAGCACCAGTATTCCCTCTTTGCTCCTTCCATTGGAAACCTGGTGGCCAGAGTAGTTACCTCATTTAGAGCTAGTGGAACACTCCAAAGTGCAGACATCAGAGGTGGGATGAGAAACATCTAAGAAAGAGTGGTGTCCCATAGTCTCTTGGAGAAAGATTTCATTGTGGAATTACTTACAATTGAGCTCAAATGTTGACTACATTTGGGTAGTAAAAAGACAGTATAATTCAACAAAAGGACCAGAATCAAAGACACTATGTGGTAAAGAAGTTTGCCAGATAGGAGGTGGTCTTTGCTGTAGTGGAGGACACATATTGGTGAGCAGTGGAGAATAATGTTAGCTTAAAAGGGTCAACTTTCTAATTTTGAAAAATTGTCACATACAGGAAGAATGAAATAGAAATATTTCTTTCCTGTTCTTCATCATCTGAAGGAAATCTCTTTGGTGGAGTCTGATGGAATCCCTTTGTGCACTCCTAGTACAGGAAGGGGAAATGTGTAAAATGGTAATGCTTCAGGCATTCTTTGCTCAAATAATCTTTTCTTGTTTCTAACCTTGTATGAAAGTAACCATTCCGTGTAAACCTACTCAGTGATAGTAATACTTCAAAGATTATCCCCTTTAAATCTCACCGTAATACTGCGAGTTATTGTGTGGGCTGGGAAAGTAAGAATCTACTGTAATGTAATGTAAGTATCGTCAGAGTACCCTCTTGTTCATTACACTACATCCTGTATCTAAACGTGACTCACAATTCATAGGTTCTTTATAAATATTTGTTAAATGAATAGATAAATTTAAGTAACTTATCCAAATTGATACACAGATATAAAATTTAAAACACTCAATTTTTCATGGATACTAATTATTTTTATTGATTTATGAAAAATATTAGTATAATATTAACTTTGACAATATCATATGTAAGGGTATTGCTTCCTCATTCTCACTCATTCTTCCCATCCAATTTGGAATTGCCCAAGGCAGAAAGAAAACAATTTAAATTTTGATTAGTGAAATTCCATTTTAATGCTTGTTGCTTATTTACTTTCGAGCAGGGTCCATTGTATGTTTCCAGATCACACTTATTGGTGTGGCACTCTTTGAAGCCATGATAATTTACATGGGTTTCTTTTATGATTATCTGCTTCTGTTGTTATGCTTATTCACATTTCTTGAGGCTGGTTTCAAACTCCTGGGCACAAGAGATCCTCCTGCCTCAGCTTCCCAAGTAGCTTGGACTATAGGTGTACACCACTATGCCCAGCTAATTATTTTTATTTTTATTTTTTTGTAGAGACAGGGTCTCGATATGTTGCTCAGACTGGTTTCGAACTCCTGGCCTCAAGTGATCCTTTCACCTCGGCCTCCCAAAGTGCTAGAATTACTGACATGAGCTATCCGCCCTGGCCTTAATAATTCTTAATAAATATTTAATGATTTCCAAGGTTCTTCTTATTATATTCAAATGGTCTTTGTGTATGTGTGTGTGTGTGTATGTATGCATGCTATTTTTTAATAAAACATTTTATTCTAACTTCATATGCTGTTTACAGGAGACACATTTAATGTATGTGTAATATATATTTATATAACATATCCATCTTTTAATTGAAAGATTTTAAGAAAAGAACAAAAATAGATACCGCAGGTAAATCCTATTCAAATAACATGAGGTAGCTATTTTAATCAGACAGAATAAATGTCAAAAACAAAAGTCATTTTACTCTTAAAATGATTAAAGGTATAATTTTCCAGAAAGATATAACAATTCTAAAATTGCATGTATCTAATAGCATATTTTCAAAAACATATAAAGCAAAATTTCATAAAACTACAAGAATAAAAATAGAATTTAACCATGATAAAGAGAGATTTCATAGCACTTTATCAATTATTGAAGGTACAAAGCTAAACAATTATTGAACAACACAATAACAAGCTTGCTTTAATTGATAAATATGAAATTTAAACTCACATTTAAAGCATACTTTGTTTTGTCATAACCTTTACAAAAATAGCCCATGAACAAGGGTAATGAAGTAATTTTCAAATTGAAAATGTTGATGTGATCAGACTACTTCTCTAATAAAATATAGTTATATAAGAAATTGATAAAACATATAAAAACCCATACATTTGTTAATTAAGGAACACACTTCTAAATAATTGATGGGTTAATACAATTTAATAACATAAATTAGAAATTATTATAATTGACTAGTTATTTAAATAACACTGTTGTAATTTGTGGTGTGTAGTGTCCTTAGAAAAATTCCCAAATTGTAAGTTTTATGTTAGGGAATAAAATTATTCATATAGAGAATTTTTAAAAATGTAAATAAGTAAACACAAAGAAATTAGAAGTAAAGATACACAAGATTAAAAGAAGCAATTAATAAAATAGAAAATAACAATACAGTAAATTGGATCCACAAAGAAAAAACTTATTTCTCTGTAAAGACTAGTGAAATACACAAATCTCAAGTAAATATAATCTGGAAAAGATAGAAAAGACAAAAATAAGCAATACATTAAGGTTTTAAAAGTGACCATTGCAACAGAAGCAGCAGCAAATAAAGGGCCAAAAAAAATACTGTAAGTAACATATGGCAATAAATAATAAAACAGTAAATGGAAAAATTTGTGAAAAATATAATTTAACACAACTATCTCTAGATGAAAAACAAATTGAATTTCTATTTAAAATCTTAGGCCAAAGAAACTACCAGATTCATATTCTACCAAATTTCCAAAGAACAAGTTAATCTAATCTCATAAAATTTCCATATTATATAGAAAAAGAGTAATGCCCTAAAAATTATTCCCAGATATTAACATCATCTAACAACGGTTGGGAAAAAAAGATTGGAAATTTCAGTCTGATTTCAGTTAGGAATGTAGATGAAAAAATTTAAAAATATTAGCAAACTGTGTCCAGAGTATATCAGAAGATAAATACATCACAATAAATTTTGGTTTATCCTAACAATGGAATGGTGGTCTGATATCATAAAAACATTCAATTCAATTTATTGTATTACCATATCATCTCAGTCTATGCAAAAAACTTTTTCTAATTTTTTTTTTATTTCAGCATACTACGGGGGGACAAATGCTTAGTTTACATATATTGCCTTTGCCCCACCCGCGTCAGAGCTTCAAGTGTGCGCACTGCAACCATTAGGTGTGAATATACCCATCTCTCGGCCCCCTCCCATCTGCCCGACATCCAGTGAATGTTACTACTGTATGTGCAGAATGGCAAAAAACTTTTTGGTAAAATCCAACGTTCATTCACTATGAAAGATTGCAGCAAATTGGCAATGGAGAGTTTCTCAACTTCATAAAGAATTTCTAACAAAAACTTGGAACAATAATTCTTAGCTATTCTCTTCAATATTCTCTTTAATATCAGAAGAAAGGCATGAATGTATACTGGTACCATTTCTTTTCAACACTGCTCACAAGATCTTACCAGTATGGTAAGACAGGAAAAGAAATAAAAACTATGAGGGGTGGAAGGGAAGGACACTGTCATTATTTGTAGGTGATATGATTACTTAAATAGAAAACCAAAGTATCAACAAATAGATTATTAAAATTAAAGGTGCTAGATATAAGAATAAAGTATAAAAGAAATTGCATTTTTCTACCTAGGTAATGAAAATATTTTGTTAATTAAGGCTGAAAGTGTTCTATCTCATAAATGCAAAATACAAGAAATAAAATATATTTGGAATGAGAGTGCCTTAACTATTTTCCTTCCTTAAAAATGACAATACATTCTTCTCTGACCCTTTCACATTCAATTTGATTTTGCTAAAATTCTCCCCTCATCTCTGAGGCTTAAGGCATGGTTAATATAAATTCATCAGAGCAGTTCAGTTACCTTTCAGACTTAGGTCAGTGGGAAGGAAACTGGAGCTGTGAGCAGTACTGGGGAAGAGATCTGTAGATTTTTTTCCCCCTGTGGTTGTTGATAATCATACTCCAGGGACAATGTATTAAATGCATTATTTGTTCTGGCCTCCTATCTAGCTAAAAGGTGTAGATATCTGACAAACTCTACCCTACCCCACTCCCAATCCCACCACCAAACCTGGACCTACTTCATGACTCACTGACTATGACACTCAGTCTTATTGGTCTTGTAAATTGCTAAATACATTCGAATCTCAAAATGATATTTATGCATGTAAGTGCATTTTCAAGATCAGGCAAAGTGTATAAAAATTCTAGATTCAGATAGTGTCTGAGCCAATGATAGTGCCAAGTTGTCACTATTAAGATTCACTTCTTTGGATTTTTATATTGTTCTTTCTGTCCATTTGGCTTCATGGACAAATGTGTCCATGGAGCAAAATCTGTCAGTATATCCTGCATCTCCCTTCGCTGTGCTTACAGTTCTATTTTTACTATTTCGACATTACTATGAAACATTTGTCAGTATGTTTCTTCTTTTAAAATTCATGTAAAACTCTATCTGCATATGGCAAGTCCCCAGATCCTCATTATTGTGAAACATTTTCCCTAATTAAAAACATTCATAAAAATTAACTGCAAAGAGTTAGAGGCAAGGTTACTTCAGATTACATCCTATAAGAATATGAAGAAAAATGTGTGCTTCATGGTATAATGCTCTCTGTTGAGCAAGAGTCTGGATGTGGCTTTGCTCAAGGCTTGAGTTATACACTTAATTTTACATATTAAAATTTAATGACCTTTTAAATGTAATATGCCTTTAACAAACAGCATTCTTCCTTTCCCAATACTATAGTTTCATAGTATTGTATAAATAATAGTGTGGAACATAGTTGATACGTTTTGTTTGTTTCTGTAAACATTTAACTATTTTTCATTGATTTTTGAAAGCTTTGTTTTCAATAGCATTGTCATTTTTTCCCAGTTCTGACAAAATTATGAGATAAAATGGTTTAAAACATAAGATATTATGTTTGTTTTGGCTTAGAGAAAAATTAAAATTATGTAAGTACAATACTTTTCATTGACTCGTTAAATCTATCATCATATGTGCATGTAGAACTGTTTTTCACTCATCAAGATTTATGGATTTTGTAAATTAAGATGATCTTGGATTGGAGAAAGCACGTTTTGAAATATGTCTCCAGAGGTTTTCAGGAAGAACTAGCATGGGGAAAGCATTTTTATTTGCAGGAGAAATGCTCATTTCACGATGCACTTATTTCCAAATGTGCCTGGCAAGCTTTCACAGAATCTTAACTTTACATTCCTTACTCCTGTGCATTTTTTTATTTCCCACCCAACAAACGAAGTAGTAAAAAGGGGTTATAGAACACCAGGGAGACCTCTTGTTAAACTAGGTAGCTAGGCAACCAGCACCCATTCCTGTGTTTTAAACAATATGCTACTAAAATCTTACTGTGTTGAAAATGTTTTACATTTTACAAAATGGGTTCACATTTACATAATCTCACTTGATCCTTGTAGAAACAATATTATTATTTCTATTTGGGGATGATAATGCTAAAGATGGAGTAGCTTGAGGCTGTTTTGGAGATCATAATACATGGTGAAGATAAAATTTAACTCAGGAATTCTGATTTCATATCTAGTTTTTCTCCACTGTACCTTGCTTCCTGCACACAGTGAAATGTCAAATAGTTGTTGACTGTATGAAAATAATATTTTCCCACAGTTCAAAAGCATCTATAAGCAACCTTAGGACAATACTAGTTTTTTCTGAAAAAAAAATATTATTCATTAAGATTATAGTTTTTTTTTTTTTTTTTTAAATTTTTTATTTCAGCAAGTTATAGGGGTACAAATTTTTGGGTTTCAAATATAGTTTTAAGACTATGGAGACATCTGCATTTCCATTGACACTGTTATTTTCTCCAACTATGAAGGAAACAGTTCAACAACTAGGAGTAAAACATTCCAAATGCTGGGCAAGTATCAAGGCTACAAGTTTCTTAACTAATAGCTGTTTTAAACAAAGTAGCTGTTCCATCCAGGTTTAAAAATTAAAAGATTAAAACTTGGATGTGGTGCACATTTCCATCTTTTGTAATTAAACTTGTACCTTTGGGACTGGCTTGACCAATGTCTGATGTGGGAGTATGTATCTGATTGATGTGAGATAACAAAATCAAGGGTTCAAGTGAAGCAAAAAAGGTAGCAGAATATCAGTCATAAAGTCTCAGTTATGCAAGATAAGTAACTTCTAGAGATTTCCTGTATGACATTTTCTCTCTACTTAACAATACTGCATTGTATACTTCAAATTTTGTAAGACGGTAGATCTCATGCTGTGTTCTTTCTACAATAAAGTAACATTTAAAAAGGAGTCGGGAGGAGTGGAAGTGTTGAGATATAAAACATAAAGGAGGAGTCTGGAGAATTGATAGGGACCAGAGGTGAGAATCAAAGTTATAGGGTGGAGTCTGATTCCAGCACAACAGAAATGAATTGATAAATATGATTAAGAACAAACTGGATGAAGGAAGCCAGGTTTCATACCTAATTGCATGGAGCAACTGTTGGTACTTGTAACAGGGCCATAATGATTGAATGAAAAACTAGATTAATAGGTCAGGGCAGAATAGACAATACCTTTTCTGCCATTCTTTCAATATCTCAGCTACTATGTTCCCTCCCTGATGGAGGATATCCTGAGTCAACTTGCACACAGCCCTTAAATAATTTTTTATCATTCTTAAGTAGACAATCCTGTTGAAATAGAAAGTATTCTATACATGGGAAGGACGAATGTTGTGTTGATCATAGTAGTAGGCAATGGAGCTAATCATGGTGCTGATTGAATGTACAATTTTTTTTGTTTTCTTTTTTTAGACGGAGTCTCGCTCTGTGCCCTGGGCTAGAGTGCAGTGGCGTCAGTCTAGCTCACAGCAACCTCAAACTCCTGGGTTTCAGTGATCCTCTTGCCTCAGCCTCCTACGAGCTGGGACTACAGGCATGCGCCACCAGGACCGGTTAATTTTTTCTGTTTTTAGTAGAGACAGGGTTTCACTCTTGCTTAGGGCTCAGGCTGGTCTCCAACTCCTGCCCTCAAGCGATCCTTCTGCCTTGGCCTCCCAGAGTGCTGGGATTACAGGCGCGAGCCACCGTGCCCAGTCTTACAGTTTCTACTAATGTATTACTTTTCCTTATAATAACAGATCTGAGCAGAGGTTGAGAAATTGGATATGTTAGGAAGGTAGGATTCTGAGATGAGAAGAAAAGTAAAATGTATTAGGTGTTGATCTTATGGTTTTCATCAAGGGAGAGGATGTGGCATATCTATACATCTGTTATTTTATATTTGATTCTGATTACAAACTTCAATGTAACTTTTGCATGACCCTTTCAGCACCAGCTGGAGCCTTTCTAAGTGAAAGACCTGTAAGTTTTTCCCCAGGTACTATCCTGCTGATGGAATTACAAGTGGTAAGTCATCATTTTAAAATCCTTTTCTACCTTTTTTTAGTCTAGTCTATGCTACTCTCTATATAAATAGATTTCTTTTGTATGTGTTGCATAGGTCATGTATAAAGCTTTACTTATTAAATTTTTTATTTCAGTGATATCTCTTAGGATGGAAACAAACATGTTTTATAATAAACTGGTACATTTAAATAACATTTGAACCCATTTTAAAGGTTATAGAAGTACTTTACAACTGATAATTGATGCAACTGGATAATTTTAGGAAGCAAATAGACTCATACATTTAGAGGTAGAAATACCAATAACTATGATTGCTATGTGTTCCTCTGTACTTTTGCCATTAGTTTGAAATAAATGCAAAAATGTAGCCAGTTTTTCCAAACAATGTAGCCAGTAATTAGCCCCTTATGCATTTAGACATTCTTTCTAGTTTCTTTACCATATGAAGTAAAATTTCTGCTGTGGTTCTAAAATCAAAAACTGCTATATGCACATTAATACTATGTTATCAAAGAATTCATTGTGAGTAAATAGAAAGTTCATAGAAAAGACAAAACTGTTCACTTTTTGCTTCCTTTTTAAAAGGTTTGGGTATAGCCATTCATTATATATATATATAAGATATGAATTTATAGATGAGATTCATATATATATGAATTTATAGATCAGAAATACACAGTATAGGTGACATGTAATTTTGAAAGACTGTACTTGGAATTGAGTCAGGTAGCCAAGTAATTTGAGGTCAATATTTGTTTAATGTTTTTGATTTATGTGTGTTTCTCTAGAATCAGATGCCAAAATAATAATTGGAATGAAATATGTTTATTAGGGATCAACACATGTGAAGAGTAGGAGGGAGAAGCAGGATTGGTTAGAGGAAGAGGTCAAGTGATTCAGGCTCAACAAAGCCACAGCTAACCCACTGAAGACTTTTAGAAAATTGCCCCTTAGGGATGTGGTGAGCATTGTGGAGGGGAAGGGCATACCTCTAACCCTTGCTAGGGAGAGACAAAGATATAAAATGCAATCAAAATGTTCCTACTTTCATATTATCTTGAAATAAAATAAAAATGAAAAAAACACTGCCCTTTAGAGAGTCCCACACTGGGACAAAAGGGACTGGAGCTTTATAAACCTTTCTCATTTGGTCGTCAGGTATGGCTTTCTCTAGATGTTTTGTTCATTTTTGTTTTTGCTTAAAATTTTATCCAGCTAGCTGAGATTGAAAACAAAAACTTAACTGAACATGGGTGAACAAGGGACTATTACTGAATATGGCAACCATTTGCACTTTAAAATGTTTTTTCTATTGGTTTTAAGTCTCTTAAAATTCAATTGTTGGCTTGTGAAATCTAAGGGTTGAGAGGAACATTTGATGCTTACAAGTCCAGGTTTCCTAAACTTGAGTCATTATGTAGAAACACTAACAATTTTTTGTATATCAGTACAATTATTTACATATTGTATTAAATTAAATCGTTTTATGTAAGTTCACTTAAATGGAAAAATTTGTATCGGTACCATGATTGTGCTTTTTTTCATTTAAAAATTGATTTTGAAATATTTAAATGAGCAAAGAAACAAATTTTCAAATTGTGTACTACTTAAAATAATCTTGCTTACTACTACTGGGAATACTTTAGTATAGTATAGTCTTCTGTGTCCACAGACTCTGCATCTGAGGATTCAACCAACCATGGATCAAAAAGATTTGGGAAAAAGTAAATAAAAAATAACAACACAACAATTGAAAATAATACAAATAAAAATACAACATAACAACTATTTACATGGCAGGTACACTGTCTTAGGTATTATAAATAATCTACAGATGACTTAAAGTATATAGGAGAGATGTGTATAGGTTATATGCAAATACTATGTCATTTTATATAAGAGATTTGAGCCTCTCTGGATTTTGATATGCGGGGGCAGGTGAACCTGGAACCAATTCCCTGCAGATACCGAGGGATGACTTTATATTCATGTAGCATCTGAATCTTTGCCACTTCTACACTAGATGTAAATTCCTGATGTTAGAGGTATTTTGTTATTCTGGTTCCCCATCACCTAGAATAGCACCTAGCTTATCCTTAGCTCTCAGTAAATGTTTATTAAACACATTTACTAAATGAATAAACACATGTAACTAAAACACCATAACTTGCAAATCCATATTATTATCAGGTTAGATAAACTTTCAATTTAAAGAGTGATATTATTGAAATAACTGCTTTCTATACCAAATTCTCTAAAAGCTGTATTGGCTAGCACTGCTCTCTAATTTTTCTTGAGGGATAGCACAGATTTAGAATCCAGAGTTGATTTATTTATGACACATAATTCAATCATCCTACAATGCTTGAGATAGTAAACATTTTTGTGTTTGTTAGTTGATAGAATATAATGATGGCAGAAAGAAGATAATTTCATTATTACTGAAAATATTTGATTGACTTTTAACTAAAATATGATTCCATGGGTTCATTTTCTCTGTATAAATTATGTTTTTAAATTTTAGTATTCCCTAAACGTCACATTTGATCTTTTTATTTAAGAGATTTATAGAGTTTTTGTGCCAAAATGATGTTGAAATGCTCCAAAAAGAGAGATATATCCTTATGACTACCAATAAATGGATCCAAATCATGAACATGAGAATTGTGGATAGCTGTAGATTTGAAAACTGCTACTCTAAATATCAAGAAGAATGGCCCCCATCAATACAGAGAGGGACATGCAAAGTCATTCAGAATTACTGGTGTCTTGAAGATATGAGACTAGGGTATTTATGTATTTATGTCCAGAAAACTGAAATCTGACATTTTAAAGAGGCTGGGAAATGTAGAAGCTGAGACAGACAGCTTCTATATCTTAATTATTTCACATAAGAAAAAATCTCACTATTATCACTAGGATATTTGATAAATTCTTTTTTCCCCCAGTATTATGTTTGTGATTGCTTGGGAAGGGAAGAGTGGCTAAAAACTAGAAGGTGAGACTAAGGTAGATGCCACAAAGTGAGCAGATTTACAGCCATGGAATATATAATATAATCTCAAACATATCTAAAAGTAAGTCCTTTAATAGGTATAGTGTCTTCACATATGAAAAATTTCTACCAGTATTTCACTTTTTTTTTTTTTTTGAGACAGTCTTGCTCTGTCCCCCTGGGTAGAGTGCAGTGGTGTCAGCCTAGCTCACAGAAACCTCAAACTCCTGGGCTCAAGTGATCCTCCTGCCTAAGCCTCCTGTGGGACTACAGGCACATGCCACCATGCTCAGCTAATTTTTCTATTTTTTTAGTAGAGATGGGGTCTTGCTCGTGCTCAGGTTGGTCTGGAACTCCTGAGCTCAAGCAATCCTCCCATCTCGGCCTCCCAGAGTGTTAGGATTACAGGAGTGAGCCACCGCGCCCGGCCCATATATTCTTTATTATTTGAAGGCTTGCCCACTATGTTGTACAAAATATCAATGATTATGTCTCAGTAATTAAACATTTTAATTGGCCTATAAAGGAAACTTAAAATGTCTTAGTAATAAATAGCTAATTTTAAAATCCTGCCAACAGGCTGATTAATTCTGCATGTATTTATTTAGAGCCTACTGTATAGAAGATGCTTTGCCAGATAATGACGAATAAGGTGAAAAAGACAATAAGCACACATTTCAACTATGGTGACTGTCCCAGTGCACTGGGATTGCTTTATTTGCATGTTTGACCAATTTTGCTGCAATTATATAAGGCTGTGTGTGTGAGAGACAGAGCCAGATTATATTGTAAAAAGTATTCTGTGTGATAATCAAAAATGTTTGAAAAATACTGCACTGACCTGTGAGTTGCCTGAGAATGGAGAACTGTGATCTAACTGAGAACAGAGACTATTTCAACTATTTTATCTGTTTCTCTTGCAACTCACACTGTAACTGGAATGTTGTAGGTACTCTGTGTTTGTTGAATCTCAGGAAAAAGATACAAGGAAAAATTTTTGTTAGAACAGTAGTAAAGTCACTATGGTCGATAAACCTCAAGACAAAGATGCCATAAACAGTAAGGTTGAATTATTTTTGTTTCAAAATGGGTAATTTGAAGGCTACTCTGTAGGGAAAATAAATGTCAAGAAAAACTTCTATCATAATGGAGAGTGTTACTGGAATGCATCATTGCAACTCACCAGGTGATCATGTCAGTTAGAACTGAGCTGGGGAACAAGGGCATCAAATCTGGGTTGACATTTCTTAAGGAAATGGGCAAAACTCAGACATTGGGATGAAGTTTATGAAGTGAGGTTCAAGCCCTCTAGGAACAAGAGGAATCAGAAGTTTACTCCAGCTTTAAGGAGGTGGGGCTTTGGTAGCTGCTGCAATGAGAAAGAAAAATTAAGTAGGCAATGGCAGTAGCCTAGATCTTTAGCTGTCTAAGTGACCAGGCGACGATGAAGGGAATAAGGTAAGAATAAAAAAGGAATGACTGAATCTTAAAGTAGGGTCAGGGTGGTAGTGAGCTTTCAGACGAATTTCCATGAAGTTATTGGCTCTGCCACAGCAAACACGGAACATATTGAGAAAATATAAAATCTATTCAATTTGGTTCAAGCAAAGAGGATGTTCTAGGAAAATACACATGAAAGACAGGTTTTATATAGGAAGCCAAGGGTATAGAATGGAGGGTACTATTTATAGGAACTGGAGGAGTTATTAAATTTTTTGAATGGGAGAGTTAGAAGGTGAGAAGCGCTCATATGGCAGTGTCCAGAACAAGTACAAGAGGGAAGAGAATTGATATAGAAACAGTGGGGAACTATTGTAGTAGTTAGTAGAAATAATACCCTTTGCTATGTGACAGGCATAGTACTAAGCATATATGTGCCTCACCCACATTTAATCCCGCAATAATTTTATGAAGTAGAGACTGATTTTATCCCCATTTTATAGTTGAAGAATCTGAAGCACAGAGAGACTACGTGACTTGCTACAGTCAAATTTCTAGAAGATAGGAGGTATGGTCAGGAAGCAATATCTGAGTATATAAACTGAGCTCTCAATTACAAAACCACATTATCTCCATAGATAGCATTTTACATCTAGGATTATATTCCTTATACATTTTAGAACAAAATAGCTCTTTAAACAAAGTTTTTCAAGTTTAAGTTAACTTTTTTTTACATCTCCAATTAGTCTCTTATAGCATAAACCAATTAGGCATATGTTCAAGACCAACTTGGCAGATTTCACTATAATACAACAAACCTAGGCTCTTATTATCCCTTCCATGTGTGTCCTTTAGAGCTTCAGATATAGCCTCTGGCTGACTTTGGGTATTGATTCCATTTTTCTGCCAACATCTTTCAATTGATGTAGAAAATCCAACCTGATCTATTAATATACCCAAGTCTGCCTTCTGCAGCATAGGCTTGAAGTGAATTTTTAAAGAATATATTTGCAGTCAGCTGTATTTCTAGACCTTTTCACACAGGAGCACCAACAATAAGGTCCAAAAAATAAAAAAAAGAGACTCCTGCCTCATTCAAGACCCCTCATTCAGGGGTCTGAATTCCCATTCAGAATTTCGTATTACTAAACCTCTCCAGCCACACCTTCCCCATTATTTCATGTAGACCTTTCATTGCACCATCTGGCCAAACTACTTTCTATTCTTTAAAATGCCTGACTTGTATGCTTCCCTTTTTATACATTCATTGCTTATCTGAATTCCACCCATTCCTTAAAGATCACATCCCACCTCTGCTGTTGACCCATTACCTAGGCCCCTGTGCTATCTCCCCTGTACTTCCATAACACTGATAAGAAGTAGCACTCATTACTAATTTCATGTTTGACTCCTTTATGTGGTTAAGTATATTTTTATATGACCATGTAAATCTTAAGTTTAGTAGATTATAGACACTCCCCTCCCCAACCAGAGCAGAGACTTGGCTTTTTTATTTATATCTCTGATTAGCATACACCATAGTACTTTGCACATAGCAAACACATAATAAGTATTTTTATTTAATTGGCATCTTTAAAAATTATCAATAGATCTTATTTTATTATTATTAAATACAATAGTGTATATAGTATGATAATTGTAGGAGTCCCATACTCAGGGACACAATAGATAAGAATTTAGCAAATCATTTGGAGATTACATGTCTTTTCTAAAATGGAAAAATTATTACAATATAGGAATGAATACATGTTCAGAGTTGCCAGACTTTGCTTTTACTTTTTTTAAAAAATCCAGAATTTCATATTTTCTTGTGAAATTTCTTCAATGTTCAATATTTGCTGAAACAATTTTTAAATATTATGCAAGGCAAAATAAACACATCTGTTGGACCATCTATCAGCCCACATGTTTGTGCCTTCTAATGTATGTGCGTCTGTCATTCCAATATAATATTTAGAACATTGTACTCACAAGTATGAACATCATAATCTAATGCATTAGCATACATTATTTGTTCCTATAGATCAGAATATAGCTTAAAATAAAAAAGATTGAACACTATTGCAAAATTCTATTATATACATATACATCTATTTTAATAAGATTTTATGAACACTTTTGTATTGCACAGAGATGCAGTAGTTATGGGAAATCCAACCATCAATTCTAGCATGAATTACTACATCATTTATAGAAGTATTAATATAGACATTTGGCAGGCCCTAGTAGCAGTTGCCAGATTCTGTATCTGCAAGAATCAAACATTTCTGTGAAAACCCAAGGAAGTATAATCTTTGAACATTTTTCTCCTGGGTTTATATTTCAGTTCAATTTAACCAACACATATTGAATATCTGCTTTGAGTGAGGTCTCATGGTAGATACTGTAGAGAATACAAAAATAAGTAAAATGTTTTACCCTCTCTGCACTTCTGTTCATATCTTCTTTGCATCACTGAATTCTACGTAGTCACTCAAATCCCAAATCATATCCAACCTTTCTTGAATCTAGTTGATGGGCAAGACAAATAGTCAAATAAGTATAGTACAAAATGCACTATGATATGCTCTTTAAAGAAATACCAAAAAAATTATCAAGGTACACAAAAATTGCAAAGTAAACCTCCACTAATTCCATAGTTTCACCCCAATTCAAAGCTTATTAATTCAAATTATCAGTTGCAATCACATGGAAACAAAGTATGTCCCTGCACAGACAATGAAATGCAGCTTTCAACTAATGGGATGAGAAGTCTTGTGACATAATATGAAAAACTAAACCAACAACCAGTCAAAGAGATATTCTAAAGTATTATAATTGATATTTCAATATATTAGAGATGAAATATGTTTTTATTCATTTATCCATTCAGAAGGGCTTGCTGATTATCTGCCATGTGCCTTACACTATCCTAGATGATGAAGATGCAGCTGTGAACAAGACTGAGAAGTTTCCTTCTTCCTGGTATATACATTATAGTGACAAAGACATAATAAACCAGAATAACTTCAGTTAGCAAGAAATGCTTTGATGAAAATAAAATAGCACAAGGTAATAGAAAGTGACTAGTAGGAACTGAAAGCAACATTAGTTAGGTTGGCCATTCAAACTCTCTTTGAGGAAATGATATTTGAGCAGAGATCTAATGATGAGGGGTAACCAAAGATGTGACTATCAGGAAGCCAGGCACAAACTTGACATAGTTCATGAATGGAAAGAAGAGAAGTGTGACAAGGATCAGAGTGAGCAAGAAGGAGCGTGGTGAGAAAGGGAGGCATATCACATCTGGTTTTGTAGACCAGCATAAGGACTTTGGAAATTAGTTGAAGTATAAATGGGCAACCATCAAACAGTTTTAAGCCAGGAATGAATACTGTATGATTTACATATTTGAAAGATCACTTTGGCTGAAGTGAACTAGGTAGGTGATGGTATTTTATTTATTGAGATAGAAAAGATTGGTGGGAAAGAAACAGAATTGGAGTATATTAGCTTCTGTGTGATAATAACCCCCCAAATGCCTATAATTTGCAAAACCATTTCTCACTTATGTTACCTGTCAGCTGCTACAGTTCAACTGTTGTAGATCTGCTCTGTGTGTTGTTTTAACCCAAAGCCACGTTGAAGGAGCAGCCCCTATTTGGGACATGTTATTCTTATAGCAGAGAGAAAAGAACAAGAGGAAAAACCTTATTTTGAAATTGTTCTTAAAGTTTCTGCCTAGATGTAGCACAGTCACGTTTACTCCTCTTGGTCAAAGCAAGTCACGTGGGCAAGCACACCAGTGGGCAGGGCAGCACTGGAGGCTTCGCAGGTCAAGCAGTAGGACCTCAGTGCATGTAGTCCTTTTATGGAGGAGGGACGATTAGATGAGATTATGTAACCCCCTAGCTGGAAGCAGTAAGGTCATCTACTGCAAGAGGTAAAGGGCATAGGCTTAAAAGAGGAAAAAAGTTGTTGATAGGAATGTCTTCAGAAGGGTACAAATCTCTAGCACTGGATTCATGTTACAGGAGAAAGACTTATCTGGTAACGGTCCTTGCTTTGCCACTAACAAATGTGTGATCCTGTGCAATTCACTTGACCTACCTGGGCTTCATTTTCCTCATCTGTAAAATAATAAATTTGTACTAGAATCAGAGAATATTATCTTGGCTTTCAAGAGGTCCTTCCTCCCCTATTGTTATAACTATATAAAAAATTATATGATATCTGAATATGTACACTTTCTGGAGAAAGAATGCTTAGCTGTTCAAAATCACTGGGACCTGAAGATTGTAAACAGCTAGAAAAATGAATGATTTCTAAGATTCACAGTGAGCTTTAAAAGTCTACATACATACTCGCTGAGACACATAGCATCCCCAAGTTTAATGGAACCCTTTTTTCCATTTCCATCTTTTTCCAGCAAAATCATACTAATTGTAACAAGAAAACCAATACGAAGTCAATACAACATACAGAGCCACACGGGAGACTTGGGAGAGGAAGGAAGATGAAAGGAAAAGGACAAGGGTGGGAAGAAGGAACAC
>VBSM01001562.1:3372156-3389323 GCA_008086735.1 Cheirogaleus medius
AAAAAAAATAAGAGAGAATGTCTGGAATGGGGAATATCTCCTTTGGTGCCTCTCCTTATGCCCTGGGGTAAAAGTCAACAGACAACAATGACCCAATACAGGCAGCACTGCTAAAGGGCCAGACCTTTAAGAAATGAAGGTTTGGGTCACTCACCAGGCAAAGAACCGTGACCAGCTGAAGAGCTTGCTAAAGGTAAAGAGAATGTAGAATGGCTAACAAAAACTGAAAATTATAAATACCAGAAGAAACCATGATTTGCAATAGTTTATGAATATTTCTTCCTTATTTTCTATGAATATATATGTTTAGATATGAATCATTTCTTTCCTCCCACCAGTTCCTCCTAGCCAACATAGAATTGGTTAATACTACTTAGCCTTATATCTTCTTATTTAAATTACAAAATATCAAAGGGTGGCAGTAACTCAAGTAGAAGAAGAATAAGCATTATTTGAGGATGAATAAAGGGATTTGATATCTTTTTTGGAGGAAAAGGTCAGCATGTTTTTGGTTGTACATGACATAGCATCATAGCATCACTTAACGGCATCATGTTAAGTGGAAGTACGATTTGGCTATTGTATTTTTTTGCAAGTTTTAAGAATTGCTAAGACAGTATGATTTATGTAGGGTTCAAGTATGGTGCCAAGTTGTCTAGGGATAGACGGGGGGGCTTTGTACTATGTCAATTTAGCTAAGCTGAAACTACATTTCCTAGAATTCTCTTCCTATATGTTTCCCAGTAGACTGAGGAAAACACTGGCTGAGGATTAGTAAAATGGAAGTGAAATAGCAGTTGTCTCTTTATCCCATCTGATCTCCTTCTTCAGCTTCTTTGAATTCTGGGCCAGGAACATGAGCAGTTACGGAGGGAAAAGACCCAGTTTACTGTGCACGCCAGCCACATTACCATGATTAGAGGTTGTGAGACACAGGCATGGGTACCAGTTCATCTTCAGGGGTTCCCGTTTGTCCTCGTGGAATCCAGCTTTTCCTTGATTCCTTCTACATACATCTATATTTCCTTCCCAACGGCCAGCCTGTTGACTTCAGTAAAACACGAGGCACAGAGGTAACCGCATTACACTAGACTGCCTATGCAGCTCCCGTGATTGCATAAAGTCTAAATCTTCTAACAAATCCCTTATTTTGTAGTACTTATAAATGGTTATACTTCTCTGGTCAAACCCCAACTTCCAAAACTTATGAACAATGAAGAGAATTGTGGACTTGTGTTTTTCCCCCTTTATATCATTGACCCACTAAATACATTGTGGCAAATCTTTCTGCCTCAGTTTTCTCATTTAGAAAATGACAACATATACTCAGTCCATCTCAGAAATTATGCACACATGAAGTACATGTCATTCATTTTTTTGTATCTTCAGTTTTGATAAATCTGTCCAATTACAGTTCTTTACTGAGGATGTCTTCACCTTGTTATCCTTTCTGCACTGCAAACACATCATGTCCAAAAACAAATTCAAAAATTTATTTCCCATATATATTCTGCCTTTTTAAAAACTGCCAGTTGTATCACTATTTTGCCAGTAATCCAAACCTCAACAGATTAGTTTCATTCTGTAAATTATTATGTGCATCCTTTGAATTTGGGACATAATACAGCAAAATTTCTCACACGCATTCTTTCTCCATTGTCTCCTCTATTATCTAGATGCCATCCTTCAATCTCAGTCCACATTCAGTTTCTTCCCAGAATCTTGCTTAAACTTTTCTTGGTACATTCTCATACATGCAAAACAATTTCATTTTAATATAATCCTCTATTATTCCAAATTCCATAGCATACTTTTATCTTTCATGTAAAATGTATTATAATCTACCTTGTATTTTATTGTTTTGCATATCTGTCACTTGTCCTTCCCACATGGAGGTAGATGAAACATGGGCAGAGACTATGCTTCATCTTCCATTAAGAAGGCACTAAATAAATATTTGTCAAGTGAATGGATGAATGAATAAATGTAGGAGATGTACAAAAAGAAGAGAAGTTTAAAAATAGAATGAGTGGAGTACATTGTGAAGTGGGTAAATGTTATGTCATGCCATATGATAAATGAGAAATGGAGTTTGGGGAAAGATACCAGCTCTTTTATCTCTTGTCCCACAGAGAGAGAGAAAATAAATGTGCCTATTTCTACTACCCCAAAAGAAATAAAAAATTCTCTCACCTCCTACCTGAAGGGAAAAAAATGATGGGGATTTATAAAAACAGAAGACAATAAACAGAAGTATCAGTGTAAAAAAATTATATAAGAACTGTGATCAAGCCGGGCGCGGTGGCTCACGCCTGTAATCCTAGCACTCTGGGAGGCTGAGGCGGGTGGATAGCTCAAGGTCAGGAGTTCGAAACCAGCCTGACCAAGAGCGAGACCCCATCTCTAAAAAAAAAAAGAACTGTGATCAAATTAGAGTTTGTGTAAAAGAGAGTAAAAACCTTAATTTGTAAGTGGTAAGACACAGAAATTATGGATCCAGTTTCCTCATAAACTTTGCACAAACACATATACACCTTTAAGGAATTACAGAATGCCCATAGGTTGTCTTAAACTTGATCACCTCTCACTCAAACATGAATAAATGCATTTCTGGATTCCTGCTTACAGACTCAGTAAGAATGACTGTGAAAATTCTCAGTAGACTTTCTGGATGTCATTTTCCTACCTCTCTGTCCACGTGACCCAAATTCAGTTTGTTCCTAGGCCAGCCCTTTTTCTTACTCAATGCTATAATATTTGCCCATCCTACAAGAGGGTGACTGTGTATGAATAATTTACTATTTTGTTATTTTTACTGTGAGTTCACATCATTAAAACAAAAATTAGAAGTACACTGTACATAAAAGCCAGATACCAATTAGTATTAGTTTTTCAGTTATAGCCTTGATGAAGCTAAATAATTTCTTTTTTTCTGTCTTCAAGAACGCAGGCAAAGACTCTACCTCTGATTCTGAAAAGACAAGGTTATAGAGAGAAGTCCTCCAACAAAATGGTGCTAAAACCACCAAATTCCCTAAGGACACGTGTACACTGTGACAAGTCCTCCATTATAGGCTAGAAGACATGCCTCGATCTGTCTGAGAAGTCCATAGAAACGTTATAAATGGGGAAATAGGAGAAGCCTCAGTCCTGCAGGGATTACACCTGGCATAAATTGATGAAATTTCTTTAATATATGATATCTTTTGGTGGTTAGAACAAACCAAATAGATCTTGGATTCTGTGCTGAAAAGGCCTGATTGTGACCTTGGATTATGTCATGATAATATTAGTCTCAGAGATATCTGGGAAACTAGACCATTTCTACAACTATTTCTTTGAAGTTTTCTTGGGAATTTCCTCTAATTTTCTCTGGAATATTACTTCATCTATTATTTCCTCTCCTTAATATTTTCTTCAGTACTGACTACATCCCTTGAATCTACAGACATGCTCATCTCCTCACTCTCTATCACTAAAATAAAAAATAAATAAAAAGACAAGATAAAAAGACAACCAAACTTTCTTCTTCATGCTGTCACACCATTCTTAATTTCCCTTTAATATCTCTTCTCAGAGAAGTCTTTCACTATGTTTCCTCATTCTGCCCCTCCATTGCTCATTCTTTGACACTTTGTGATGTGTCTTCTGCTCTCAGATTATAGTAAAATTCTCTCTCTCTCTTTTTTTCCCAATCAACATTATTTTCCCCACAGTGGCCATTGGCTGGGATCTCAGACTCATTTGAAAAGTTCAGATTTATAAGATAGACACCAAAGGCATGGTGTCAGGTTTTTCTATATAAGAAAAATGTATTGGGCTTAGAACGCTACAGAGCATAGAGTTCTTACACACATATGCACAGGTAATTTAATATCACTCAATCCTCTGTTTCAAGAAGTGATTCTGAATAAAATCTTCAAGCTGTTTCTGCTATGTACCAGGCATGGATGGTGTAGATCCCTTTCTCCTGAGTAAGGTTATTACATGTTCTTGCCCTAGCAACTAAGTATCACCCTGAATGTTCAATATCATGACATATGCTATATACTAACATGCATCATATGCTATTTCACTTCAGAGAACTTTGTTAGAATCTCCCAAGTGCACATTTGGTGGCTTGCCCATAGATGCCCGATAAATTCTTTATCCCTGTCTATTTTGCTTTTCTGTCATATTTGTGGCATTTTCTAACTGTGGAAAGGATTCACACACCCTTCTTTGAATCTTTTTTTTCTTTAATCCTCTCTTTTTAATTTTGATTACCTAGACTTCTTCTATAATATCCTAGTAACATTTCCCTTATTTTATCCTCATTCCCCTGATTATCTTGTAACTTTGGCTATCACCTTTATACAAATTCCTAAATCTATATCTTACAACGGGCTTCCCTCTGGAACTCCAGCTCAGATTTCCAACTGTTTTCTTGACTTATTTACGTGCGTATACCATTACCTCTGCAAACTACTCACACTTTTCTACCCTCACAAGACAGTCAAAACACTTGCTCTCACATAAATAAATATAGAACAGATAAATAATGTGGTTCCTTGGAAATTTGTATTCAACATTTTCATCAATGATTGCGTAAGAGTACAAGGGGCTTTGTCATGAAATATGCAGATGACTGGACAGGGTACCATATATACTTCATGGCTGTTATCTTGAAATATTTATTAGGTCAAAATTATTTTATGTGTATAATAATATGAAATCAAATTGGGCAAAAAGTTAATTCCTATTCTTGGTCCTAAGAAAACACACACAACTACAGAAAATAGCTAAACTGCTTAGCTTAAATGTTCTAAAGTAATGAGACACCTGTATAATTAAATTAGAAATGAAGAGCGAGTAAGCAGGGCATGCCTTTCGCTGTGCTGAATTGATTAGAGCTAGAACACATCTGGATTATTATATTCAGTTATGATTTCCACACTTAGAGATCTTCCTCAAATGTAAAGAAGAATGTTATGAAACCCAGGCAAATGATTAGGAAAAAAGGAAAACCGAACTGAGAATGCTTAACTTGAAAGAGGAATACAGTAGTTCCATTGATTTATCGGAGATACTTACTAGGTTTTTATGCAGATTATGGAGATGTGCAGTATATAAATAATGTGCCAGCCCTGATGTCAGAGAAAGCTGGGCTCCAATCTTAGCCATGAGATTCCAGTTGTATGAAATCTGAGTAAATCATTTAACTCTCCAACCTTCAGTTTCTACCATTTCATTAAGTGATTAGAAGAATCACAATGAATAATACAGGCAAAGAGCTAGTTAGGTACAGTGCCTGGCACATAGTAAAGTGGCCAAAAATTATGTTACTATTATCAGTGAGGGAAAGTAGAAAAGCAGATTTTAGCTTAACAAAAAGTTTTCCTAAAAAAGTACAGTTATATGTACATAATTGGAAAGCTTAACTTTAAGAGATTTCTCTTGATAAAGTATAAGATTAACTTCATTTTAGCAACTTTTCAGTATTTTTAAGGGATTGATTGTACTGTACAATATCTAATGTTTGTTATAACAACAATCTATTATGAATCTCAAGTGTTGGATATTGAAAATAACACATTTTATTGGAAGGAATGAGTAGATGAGATTAACACAAAGGCTAGTAGTAAAAAAAATGCCCTTGGACTTTTGATGCCTCTTAAATTGTACCAATGCTCCAAAGAGGCTTTCCCTGCCTCTAGGTACAATCTACAAACATAGGCTTTGAATTAAATGGTAAAAATATCTTTTGCCAGTTTCCAATCACTTCTAATCTTTTGGGAGTAACTACTTTTTCTAGGATCTGTATATCCTCAATGGTAAATGCTTTGATATCTCCTGGGAGCTTCTGTGTTTTCATTTTCAACCAGTGATGGTTGAAAGAAGCAAATAAATAGATAAAAGTGTGTGACAAGAAACAATTACCTCTCACCTCTAGCTACTACTGTCCTTCAGAAACTGGAAGTCAGCATTAAAAAAAAATCACATGATGGGATTTTCAGTGAAATTAGCAGCTCTCACTAAAGCCCTATATCAATATTTCCTCTTCATGAGGAGAATACATATATATTCCAGGCCGGGAGACTAGTCAGTACATTTATTTAAAGGCTTCTACATTGTTTTACAGATAGCCTGGGATAAATTAAAATTTGATGTGGGTAATACATAAGAACAAGTGAGATTAGTGGTAACAACAGAATGAAATTTGTTATGACAATTATTGGTGTGAATTTATATATGAGTTTTCCTCATGTTATTTCCACATTATTTCCATCCTATTTCCGTAACAGTTTTCTGGGTTATTGTGCCTGCATTTCGTGTCTTCTGACTATCATTATGCATGAACTCTTCATTGCTTCATAGGAGAAAACAGTATTTTATTCCAACTAAATGCTACAAAAGGGGTAATCGACCTAATTTTTGTTTTCTGCTTGAGAATCACATTGCATATTAAAATATTTAACTTGGGTGTTAGGAAGCTCCATTAAGCATTCAACCAAGGGAAATATTGACAAGTGATATAAAACCTCAGTAGAATAAACATTTATTTTGGCCACAATGATTCTTTCAAATTATTTGTTTATTCCTGATTGATTTCCTTGTTTGTAGTGTCAGAAGAAGAAATATTTCTCTCTCATTCAGAATTCATTTAAGTTCTTTTCCATCTTTTAAATTTTTTATTTAGGCTGGCACTTACCCATATTAGTACAGTGTTTTCACTTGCATAACAATTAGTAGTAATTTACCAAATCTTTGATTCTTATGGAGCTACAATATCTCTCTTGTGCAATAACCTGAATCCAAGTGGAAAACACAAACCCCATCAAAAGCAAATGATTAAAGAATCTTCTGTCATATCTCAAATGTAAGTACCTTCAGGTATTGCCTTAAAAACTTATTAGAAAAAAAAAGAAACCTTCCCAAAACAGAAAACAAAAACAGAAAGTAGGAAGAAAGACATTTTTAAGTTATTTCTTTTAGGTCTTTCATTTCACATTCCAGTTCAGAGATGTTAATAGGTAATATTCAAGATTTCATATTTATAAAATAAAATAGGGGACACTTAAGTAATATTGGTATTATCCCCAAATGTTGATAATATGCCAAAGTGACTACACAGATGTTATTGCTTTTAATTTCAGTAAAATCCTCAAATTCTCTTTAGGCTCTTAAGTTTACTTAGAGTAGAGGACAGCAAATTATGGCCTACCACCTGGGCTATGTAAATGAATAAAGTTGATTCTCTAAATTTTATTGGAACATAGCCACATCTATTCATTTGTGTATCGTCTATGGCTGCTGTCACACTACAGTGGCAAAGGTGAGTAGTTGCAAGACACTGTGTGGCCTACAAAGACTAAAATACTTACTAGCTGTCCCTTTACAGAAAACTTCTGCCAATCTTGTCTTAGAACCTTCTGTTGAGAAAGAACTTTTTTAGAACATGGATAGCTGAATGGGCTACTATGTTCTGTATAACTTTAACAAGTCAATATCACTAAATATTTTTGCTTTCTTCTTAGTATTTTTAAAATAAAATGTTTTAGTGAAAATTTTTTGATGTGTTAATATGATTCCAGAAAGTACACACATCATTAACACATAGTGTATAATTCAGTGAAATTTTACTAAGTGAACAAATCTGTGTTACTATTGTTCAGATGAAGATACATATTACTAGCATGTAGGTCTTTCTCTTAGTCCCTCTGAGTCATCATTATGGAAAGGTAATTTCTCTTATGAAATTCTGGCTTTTTCTCCATAGATCAGGTTTGATTATTTTGAATTTTATGCAAAAGGAATCATACATTATGTGACTTATTTATATCTGACCTCTTTCATTAAACAGGTCTGTGATATTCATCCATGTGGATGCATGTAGCAGTGGTTTGTTTACTTTTTACTGACCTGTCACATGCCAATTTTGTAAATATATTATGATTTATTAATTGCTTTATCTTGATGGATATTTGGGTTGTTGCCAGTTTTGGTGGCTATTATTAATATTGTTATTACCTTTCTTGTGCATGTATTTTGGTGAACTTCTGGTGAGATTTTGTTAGATGTGTACCAAGAATGCAACTGTCATGTTATATGTATGTATGTGTATGGATATTAAAAATATATATATAATATATACACAGAAACGTGTGTGTGTGTCATTTCAATAGATATTGCCAAACTGTTTTCCATGGTGAATGAACCAACTAACATTTCTACAAGTGGTGTATGAATTATCAGTTAATCCGTATCCATACAAAAATTTTGTATTTTGATTTCCAGTCTAATATGTATATATTAATAGAATTACATTGTGAATTTAATTTGTATTTTCCACATGAATAACAAGATTAAGCACATGGTCACATGCTAGGCTATTTGGATAGATTCTTTTGATTTGTCCATTTACCCATTATCTTTGTTTTTCTATTGGATTTGTAGGCATTCTATATATCATCTGGAGATAAGTACTTTGTTGGTTATAATTATTATGTATAGTTTTTCTCAATCTTTGGTTTGCTCTTAATAAATCCCATCTAAGACATGCTTGCTAATTATGAACACTGCTGAAACAAATAAATAATAGAAAATCTCAGCAAAGAAATAGAAGCTATAAAAATGAACAAAATGAAAATCACAAAATTGAATAAGTAAAATAACCACATTAAAAATCCCACTGGTGGTGTTCACTAACAAAACAGAGATGATGGGACAGAATCAGTGAACTCGAAGACAGATAAATAGAATTGGCCTAATGGCAACAACAAATACAAAGTAAATTGGACAAAAATGAACAGAACCATGGGAGCTCTGACAATAACAAAAGATCTAGCATTCATGTCTTCAGAGTCCTAAAAAGAGAGTGCAGTAGCAAATACAGTCAATGAAATAAAGGCTGAAATTTTCCAAAATTTTGCAAAAAGCATAAACTTTCAAGGCTTATGGGATTCCATGTTTTATTTTTCCACCTCCTTGTGAATTTATAATTATTTCAAATAAAAAGCTAAAAAAGACATGCTTGCCCAATTCAAGATATACTTCATTATTATCTTCTAGCAATACCATATTTTTGTCCTTCACATTTAAATCTATAACAATATGAATAAGGTTTTTGTTTACAATGTGGAGTAGTTTCATATTTTTTAATCTTTTAAATATGTGATTTGGTAAAGTCTCAGGATATAAAATCAATACACAGAAATCAGAGGCATTCATATATGCCAACAACAGTAAAAGTGAGAACCAAATCAAAGACTCAATTCCCTTCAAAACAGCAACAAAGAAAATAAAGTACCTAGGAACATATTTAACTAAGGAGGTAAAAGACCTCTACAGGGAGAACTATGAAACACTGAAGAAGGAAATAGCAGAGGATGTAAACAGGTGGAAGAATAAACCATGCTCATGGGGCGGCAGAATCAACATTGTTAAAATGTCTATGCTACCCAAAGTGACCTACAGAGTCAATGCGATCCCTATTAAAATATCATCATCATTTTTCACAGACATAGAAAAAATAATTTTACACTTTGTATGGAACCAGAGAAGACCTCGTATAGCAAAATCAATCCTAGGCAATAAAAACAAAATAGGAGGCATCAATTTACCAGACTTCAAACTATACTACAAGGCTATAGTAATTAAAGCAGTTTGCGATTGGCACAAGAACAGGGACATTGACTAGTGGAACAGAATAGAGATCCTAAGGATTCTTGGTTTATATAATTGTTAATGAAGTCAGCAGTCATGCTTATTTTTTTTTCCTTTATAGATAATATGTATTTTTTCTCTATTCTTCAAGACTTTCACTCAGTCTTTGATTTCCACCAGTTTTTTCACAGTTTGCTTAAATGTGTGTTGAAGAGGTGGAGTTGGTTTTCACTGAGCATCTTGAATCTGTGACTTGATTTTTTTTTCAAAACAGACACTCATTCAGTAGCTCTTCAGATCTTTTTTTCCATCTTATTTCCATTCCCCTATCTCTCTCTCTCTCTCTCTCTCTCTCTTTTTTTTTTTTTTTGAGACAGAGTCTCACTGTATCGCCCAGGCTAGAGTGCCATGGCATCAGCCTAGCTCACAGAAACCTCAAACTCCTGGCTCAGGTGATCCTCCTGCCCTAGCCTCCCGAGTAGTTGAAACTACAGGTGTGCACCGCCATGCCCAGCTAATTTTTCCTACTTTAATAGAGATTGGGTCTCACTCTTTCTTAGGGCTCAAGCTGGTCTTAAACTCTTGAGCTGAAGCGATTCTCCCACCTCAGCCTCCCAAAGTGATAGGATTATAGTTGTGAACCAGTGAACCCACCCTTCCCTCTTTTGTTGAGCCTACAATTACATGTACTAGGCCTTTTTAATTTTTTTAACAGTTTTTATCCTCTTTATTCCTTATGTTTCAGTTTTGATATTTTAAATTGACCTGTCTTCCAGTTTTCCAATTCTGTTTTTTTTTGTGTGTAGTCTAATATTATTATTAAAGCCATGCCTTGAATCTTTTAATTTCAACAGCTGTACTTTTCTGATCTACTATCTACTATGTCCATTTTATTCTTTATAGATTTCGTCTCTGTGCTGAAATATTTCAAGTTTTCATATAGTTTCTAATCATATTTGTGAGCTACTTTGTGCCTTTTTTATTATTTGTTTTTAGTCTTGTTATTTTACATTTGTACTATTTCTTGGAATGTCTGGTAAGTTTGATATTGAATGCTGAACATTGTGTTGACAATATGTAGAGGATTTGATGATGCTATCTTTCTTGAAGAAGATTTAAATGTTTTCATGCCCGTGGTTACATAGTCAGACCTCCTTGATCCGATATAGAATAATAAACACAGTTTGGTTTGAAGCTGAGTTCAAGATTTGTGAGAGATGGTCTGCTTGTTGTTTCAAGGATCTCAATTTGAAGCCTGGAGTAGGTTGCTGGGTACTAACATAAAGATTATGGTTCTCATCAGGTACCCAAAATGCCACCATGATCAACCAGAGTGGTGGGGACTCATGGAGCTGAGCTAATAGAGTTATCGTTTAAGTTTATCTTACAGTGGACCTAATGCATCCACAAAATTATGTGTGACTGTTTCTTCAGTTACTCAATACTTAATGGACAATTTTGGTGCAAGCACCATGAACTAAGAGTTTTTAAAATGTAGAAACAAATCTCTCATAGTTTTGTGATGATGAGAAACAAATACATACTTGGAGAAGGGAGTCAGCCTCAAAAACAGGTCTCACTGAACTTTAAGACTTTGCCAAAATTTAAAGATATATATACTGCAAGAGGCTAAAAAGCTAATATAAAAATGGAGGAGTCAGAATAATATCTCTTGTAGTCTATCATGGCTAAGGAGAAAAGACGTCCCGTTAAGCTCTTAAGTAAATGCCAAAAGTAGACTGTGGACAGAAGTAGACTGTCTTATTGTGCTTCTAATCCATTTCTGATTCAGCTCAGTAAGGATTGCTTTGAATTGGCCATCTTTCCACTTCTTTGCTAATTTTACATTTCATTGCTTGTGGTATTGCTTGCAGAATAACTATATGCAATGGAATTGAACAATCTGCGATTACAACCAACATTATGAATGAATCTCCAAAACATAATTTGAGGCAAAGAAGTCAGAGACAATAGATCATGTAGGTTTTTCACTCACATAAAGTACAAAAACTGACAAAAATATTTTTTCTAAAATTGGAATAAACTTACCTTTGGAAGGGATAGAGACTGAAAGTCTGTGTGAGGGATATGTAGGATGCTCTCTTTCTTGGCATAGGTGCTCTTGCATTTTGTATGTGAATCATCACTAGGCTGTTCATTTCTGATGTGTACTCTTTTCCCTCTGCATAAATAGAAACAGTGCTAAACACCAATTTAGGGAAGATTGACTAAATAAGATATAATATATTTATACAATGGAATACTATACAACAATGGAAATGGAAGATCTACAGCTCCATGCAACATGGATGAATTTCACACATACAATATTGAGCAAAGGAAACAAGTACAAAAGAGTACACATTATATTTTTCCATTTATATTTTTATATATACAATCTTTTGTCCTTTATATAAATAGGAAAAATTAATCCATCTTGTTAGAACTGGGGATAGTGTACCTTTGGGGTTGGTAGAGACTAGAAGGGAGCATAAAGGGAGTTTTGTAGGTACTAGTACTGTTCTCTTTACTTGCCCGCTGGTTGCATGGTATGTTTGTTCTTAAAAATTTATCAGGCTATATACTTAAGAGCATTTTAGTTATGCATATTATAATGTAAAGAAAACAATAGTACATCCCTGGAAATATTACAGAGTTTGGTGCCACCTTTTAAGAATTGAAAGATACATACCTGATTACTCTTTCTGGTCAGTAGAGAAGACAAATGAGTCTTGGAGAATGACAGTGTATTATCATAAACTTAATCAGGTCTTGACTTCAGTCATTGCTATTACTCCAGATATTGTTTCTTCAGTTGGAATAAATCAACTCAGGCTCTGATTCCTGGTATGCAGCTATTGATCTGGCACAAGCTATTTTCTCTATATTGATTAGCAAAGACCACCAGAAGCAATTTACTTTCATCTAGCAGTACAGTAGCATGCCTCCATTGTTTTATCTCTGGCTCTCTTTTTTAATCTAGTACACATCAACGTTTATCAACTTGCCATTCCACATATATTTCAGCAACTGGTGTTGGAGCCCTAAGACAACCCCCAGATTCAATGATTCATTAGGACAACAAACAAGATTAAACATACAGTTGTACTCACAGATATAATTTTTTTACAGCAAAAGCATACAAAGAAAAATCAGCAAAGGTCAAAGGCATATGGAATGCAGTCCAGAGGAAACAAGGCACAAGCTTACAAGAGTCTTCTCCCAGGGAAGACACACAGGATGCACTTAGTTCCTCCAGCAACAAGTTATAACAATACATGGAAAATATGGTCTATCAGGGAAGCTCTACAGAGACCCAGTGTCCAGAGTTTTTATTGAGGGATTGTCACTTAGGCACCATATAGGCATGTATGAAAATTATAGACTCCCAGAAAGAAATCAGGTGTTCAATATAAACCACGTTGTTTGTAGAAATGGTTTAGGTGCAGTGAGCCACTTTTATTAGGGGCTTTAGGAACCCTTTCCCAAATCCAAGTTCCAAGACACTAGACAGGGGCCTACCTTGCATATAGGATAGCAATCTCAGGCTTGATTGGTTACCTCTTTTCTTCACAGGAACTGCACATGGGTAGGTCTGTGACAAGCTCTAATATACTTCAGGAATGAATATTTGATTCAGCCTATTAAGTAAAATGCATGACCAGCTGAATTGATGGATGAAGGCTTACGGACATCCTGAATATGTGGTAGAGGACAGAACATATAAATATCAATTATGGCTTTATTATTTCACTTTCAATTTCAGAAAGGTGGAAATTAGTAGTGAATGTTCTCTTCCCACCACTTTAATAAAATTATTGTTGATTAAATCTATAGACTAACTTTATATTTTTATAAATGTTGATTGCAAGTAAATTGGAAGGAATAAAATCACAGAAGTTGGGACTTTGGGCCTCCTTTTTGAAGAATTGAGTGTACTTTTATTTTACTAATTGCATTATGTTAGGCAAAAGCACATTGTTCTAGATATTTTTCATTTGCAAGCATAATACCATAGTCCCCCCTTACTTGCACAGGAAATATTCCGTGACCCCTCCCCACCCAGTGGATGCTTGAAACTTTGGAAAGTAACAAATATGTATAGTCCATATAGTACCTTATGCATACTATTCTTTTTCTTATATATACATACCTATGATAAAGTCTAAGTATAAATTAGGTACAATAAGAGATTAACAATAATAACTAATTAATTATAAAATATGTAGAGTAATTATAACAACAATGATAAAAGTTATGTGAATGTGGTCTCTCTCTCAAAATATTTTTGGACTGTATTTCACTGCAAATAACTGAAACTATAGAATGTGAAACTATGAATATTCAGGGATTAGTGTGTGGTTAGAATATGGAGGCTGAGTAGCCAAAGTAAGGAACTGTGCTTTTTTTTCTTGGCAACTTCATTCCTTTATGGTTTTCCCTTCCTTTGATGGGCTGAAAATGCGAGATTTATATTTTTCAGACTCTCTTGTCTCTAAGAATCGGAGTCCTGCTGCATCTTGCCAAGGAGACGCACTCTTACAAGATTTTTCAGAGAAACAGAAGTCAAAGCCACTTTCTAATAGCATAGACATGTGAGCTCCGGGAACTGTGAGAGTTTGTAGAAGCCTTTATGTGTTTCCCTGCAGGTAACGTACCTGATTGCTGGAGGGCATCTGTGATTTCAGAGTTAGTTTCCCACAGTTCTGACTAGTGCAGTCACAGGGATTTTTTTTTTTCTTAGTACCTCACTGGTGGTGGCAAATCTCAAAGCTAGCAGTGGTCTGTTCTGTTTATTGATCCTTCAGCACCTAATCCCCTATATTAAATTCTTTCTGTTTACAAAGCCTCCTGTGGCTACTGGTTTATAAGACTATCTTGTCTTTGATTATAAATCCTACAATCTGGTGACTTTTCCAAATCAACATGATATTTCCATGCTTACTATATCAAGAGAATAGAGAAAGAAGAACATCCTAGCTCAGCCAGAAATAACATCACTTAAATTTACATTTCATTGCCTAAAATTGGTCACATGGCCCCCCAAAATTGTAAGGGGCCTGGGAGCTGTCACCTTTCAGATGCTCAGGAAAGAATAGAGAACTAGATATTTCTGAGTGTGACATGTAAATATGTGGAGAAAAATATTCCAGACAAGGGAAAAAAATAAATTGCTAGGATCTTGAGGTAGGAGACTATCTGGAATATTCAAGAATCAGTGAAGATGTCATGTGGCTGGAACTGAGTGATTGACAGGAAGAGTGATGAGTGATGAAGTCAGAGGTAATGGCAAGGAGCAACTTAAAGGTCCTGGTGAGACAGCGTGGGGATTGGACCTGGGTCCCTTTACCTGAGCCACAGGCCTGGGCCTGCCCTATGCAGCGATAATCTGTTAAAAAGGAACTAACTAGATTTGTATTCTTCACAGGATGTGAAGGAAAGAACTAGCTTTGTTTTCTTTACAGAATGTGGAAACCATTCAGAGTGGGGTTTGTAACCTCCAGTGAGAAATGGTATAAACTTGTTTATGCCAAGATAGAGTCCAAATTTGACCTCTTATAGGCCTCTACTCTCATTTTAATGCTAAAAATCACACCGAGGGGTAGAGATTTAAAATGCTGATGATACATGAGATGTATGAAGAAGCATGAACGCCATGTGCACAGCTGCCAACAGAACCCTGTCTCTACATATGATGACTTCAAAGCTGACACCTGCTTCCCTCTGTACAACCCCATAAAAGTGCCCCAGCTTTTTGACTGGAGGGCCAGTCTGGTTTCTTCTTGACCAGTACTATCTCCCTTTTGTTCGAGCAAAAGCCCCAAATAAAGCCTTGCCTGCTTCAGCTTCTCTGGTCTTGTAACAATTTCTATTGACTCAGGGACCAAGAACCCAAAGTCTGGTATTACTAGTAAAGATTTTGGCTTTTAGTCTGTACTGGAGAGTTTTGAACAATATCCAAGTGAACTGACTTGGATATTAACACTGACTTGCATTTGTCATTCTGGCAAAAGGAAAAGTAGCTTGGAGTTTATTGCATAATCCAGGTGAAAGATAATAATGACTTAGACCAGGGTGGTAACAGTGGTTGTGGTGAGAAACAATGAGCTTCTGCGTATATTTTGAAAATGCAGTCAAAAGAATTAACTGATGAACTGAATATGATATATGAGAGAAAAAAAAAAGAAATCAAGAATGATCTTAAGTTTTTGGCTTGAACAAGAAGAATAGAGTTGCTATTAGCTTAGATGACATAGTCTTCAGAGGAAGTAATTTGGGGTGGAGATGATATAGTAAAAGCTTATTTTAGACATGCTAAGTGGAAATGGAAATTCCTAGTAGCAAGATTAATATATGAATCTGATGTTCAGTACAAGGATCTATATTAAACAGGTACACTTTGGAGTCATCAAAAATTAGCTAGTAATTAAAGGCATGAAACCAGATGAGATCACCAGGAGAGTGAGCATAGATAGGCATAAGTAAAAGACCAAGGACTAAGCTCTAATAACTTTAAGAAGTTGGGAAGATGCAGAGGAACCAGAAAAGAGACTGAGAAGCAGAGGCCAGTGAAATAAGAGAAAAGCAAAGCAAGTAAGGTCTCCTGCAAACCAAGTAAGGAAGATGTTTATAGGAGGTTAGTGATCAGAAGAGTCAAGGGATGCTGATAGTCAAGTGACATGAAGCTTGGGAATTGACTAGTAGCTTTTACAACGTGAAGCATCTTGATAATAACAGTTACTGTGAAATGGCATGAGTTAAAGCATCATAGATATCTCTTCTCCATACACATTTTATACTTTCCAAATACTTCAGTGTTTTTGTCTCTTTTACTCATCACTAAAAACGTAATCTTAATCTTTTCTTTCAAGTTACTGGTTCTGTTCCTTACTGTATCTCATTTGTTTATTATTTATTAAGGGTATAAGTTTTATCTTTTATGTGCTTTAATCTTTTATTCTCATTTAGTATTCTTTAGGTTTTTCCATTCCTAGAGGATGTAAACTTAATTTGCATAAAATTTTCTTCTGTTTCCTAAGGGTATATGTTTTTCCTAGAACAGGTTTTCATCTTTCCTTCCCTTTTTCTTTCTTTCCTTGCTTGCTGTCATCTTGCCTGCCTTTCTTTACCAATACTTTTAAAGAACTGCTCTTCATTTTATTTAACATGTTCACAAACATCTCTAATAAGCATTTTTATTTACAGAAATATATGGCAGTTAGATGGTGCTTAAAATCTGTTCCTCTTTGCCTGTCTTATCTGGTATCTATGTTTATCCTTATCAATCCAAGCTGAAAGTATAATCTAATTAATTTCAGCCTGTGTTTCCTTTTTTACACACTTTCAGAAAAATAGCTCATAGATACCAGTATATGCTCTTCTTAGAAGCTGTGTCAAATACTGGAGAGAACATGGATCACTACTAGTGTGGAGGAGCAGTCAAGTCACCTTCACTACTTTGGTGCAGGGGAAGGTCTTTAGAAATAATACAATTTAATTTTTGAATTTTACTTTGAAGTAG
>VBSM01001562.1:3396890-3465747 GCA_008086735.1 Cheirogaleus medius
AAAAAAAAATAAATAAAAAAAATAAAAAATAAAAATATAGATAAAATAAATAAATAAAAAGAACAATAGACCATACACAACACATAGTCTATAAAAAAAATAAAAAAGATAAATTAAAACTGAGAACTTTTAAAACATGAATATACAAAAGTACACATTCCATTAGCTGTCAAAGAGAAGGTGTCATCATACCTAATCTAGCCTCTGGCAAATGTCTCATACACTGAAGAAAATTAAAGTGAAAAAAGGAAATAATATCTTGGTATTATTATGAAAACATTTTTGACCTTGTGGATGCCCAGAGAAGTCTCAGCAAGCCCTAGGAGTTCTTGAACCACACTTTTGAGTGCAACCGGTCTAAATCATTTTCTCTCTTCTAAACCCTGATACAATTATCATTTGAATTTCACACACTCACTTTTAAAGAAGAAGGATGTATACTTTGATTTCCCAATTAGATTATAGTTCCTAGAGAGCCTATCTTTGTTTCATGCTTTTTCCCCTAAGAAACAGTAGTAGGCATTGACATTTAATCATCCAACAATCTTTGCTTGCTTCCTTCGTATATAGTTCTTTAATAGTATTATCCAGGTGTCATTTAAGTATCATAGACATTGGGAATTATTTAAGTGGTAAATAATTATGTCATTCACACTAAGCAGTTCATACATTTTGTTTCTTATAGTTATTGTGAATTTGATTATTTTTAAGAATCAAGTGGTTTTTGAGAGTGCCAATTTCCCAAAGTAATGCCACCATATGATACAAAAGAACATAGAATTCTACAGTCAATTTTTAATCTTATACTGTTTCCTTTAAGAATAAAAATCTTGGAAGTTGGATTTGATGTTGTTGAAAAAATAAACAAAAAACACTTACAACGTAAGTAAAAAGACCTGCCTTTAAAACAATATTTTAAGCCCCCTTTCTTCTGAGCTTTGTCACAGGAATTTTGTTGTACAATTACTCAGCTCTAAACTCAGCTCTCTCAACCATTTTCAGTCACTGTTAAAGCCAAGTTTTTGAAAGAGTCATTTATCAAAATTACCCAGCTCAGGATGCTAAAATGGATTCATAAAAATTGCCATTATAATTTGGCCTAAATCTGTGGCTTTATAACATTCATAGTATGCATGGGGTTACATTAGTGGAAACATTAACTAAAAATCTGGCCTCAAGTTAGAACTTGATGTCATCATAAGTAACCTGAAATAGCTTAAGCTATAGCCTTCTCTAAGATATAATTACAATAAAAGCTACCATATATTGTGTAGCTCAATATGGTATGCTAGGAACTGTGTCCAGTCCTTTATATGTCTCATTGTAATCCAAGCAGCCACCTAGTGAAGTAGATATCACAGTTCCCACTTCATAGATAAGTAAATGGAAGTTTAGAGAAGTTGGGAATCTTGCCAATGTCACCTAGCTGAAAAATTGCAGAGCCAAGATTTGAACCCAGGTTGGTTTGATGTTAAAGTATGTTTAAATAAATACCTAAATGCAAAGAAGTTAAGTAATTATATCAATTATAAGTTTAGTTAGTAGTAGCAAATAAACTCGAATTCATAGTGATGCAACGAACGTTTGTTGCTCACTCATGCTGTGTGTTCATCATGGATGGACTGTGGGTTCTGTTTCAAGTTTTCCTTATTCAGAAATGCAAGTTAACAAGATTCTATCCTCTGGATCATCAATACTTTGCTACAAAAGGGAAAGAGCATATAAAGAATTGTGCACTGGAAGTTAAAGGCATCATTTTCATTCAGATTTTATTTGCCAACTCAAATGGTTATGCTTAGCTTCAAGGGGATGAATCCTACTGCATGCTAGGAAAAAAGCAAATTATAATCACAGTGTTCTTTTTGAAATTTTGAGTAAAAAACACTACCTCTCTACATGTTAGTTCTTTTGGTGCCACTAGAAATAAAGAATAAAATTATTTTGAGGCATGTGATGATTTTTGTGGGAATAGACAATCATATCTGAAACTGTAATCATATTCCTTCTGTAGAAACTTCAAGGGTAACTAGTCATAAAATATCTGGAAAAATCATGGAAAATTGTTCTTACACCTCCAATCCTTTTTAAAAGTCTAAAAATATACTTCAATTAGAAGTATAATGTTTACATTATTTCAATGACAGACATACTATTACATATGTCATTCTTAAAAATTATGGCTTGTCTTTTGAAAGAAACTACCAATTTATTATCCTTCAAAGAAGAACACACTTACTGAGATTTAATAAATTCTTCCATGACTCCTTCCTCAACCTTTGACCCACATCACTCCAGTCTGTCTCCAATCTCACCTCTAGGTTCTTCTCAAAGCTCATGAGTCACTATCACAGGATAAGCTTGTCATCCACAAGAAAAAAGGAATCTCATTATATATATTCTTTGATTTTTAGCTATGTTCATTTTTTTAATTATAAAATAAGTTATTGGGATTGAAGTGAATGGGCTAGGACATTGTGCTAGTGTAGAAAGGTAGTCAGTATCTAATCACTGCAGCTGACCCTTGAGAATCAGCCCAGGCAGAGCCACCTGACCCTCAGAGATCAAAACATGTATTGGTCCACTATTTTGGAAAGATTGTCACTCCCTGCCCCCTAGGGGGATGTGAAATAAACAAATATATTTCAACATTCTTATAAAAGGATAGGTGGAATCCAACAAAATAAGCAATCTGTGCTGTGGGAACCTGTTGTCCAACTCTATGAAAGCTACTCCCAAGGTCAATGTATGAATGAATCACTTCAGGCATTCTGTTAGTGGCATAAACCAATGCATATGGCAGATATGGAATTTAAATTATATATATATGTATATATATGAAAGATCAGCTGGCAAAATATCATCATTCCTGAAACTGGTACCAGTACTCCCATCAAATATGTTTATCTTTTAGATAAAAGATAAAATACATTATAGCACTCCACTTTGTATGAAATGCATGCTACCCTTATTCATTTCTCCTGGACAAGCTAGCTTGAGAGCCAACAAAACTTGAGCAGCCATCACAGTTCTACTGGCCCCAGGAGCGGCACTGGAGCTACAAGCATCCGAATTCCTGGGTTCCCTTCCTCCTTGCTGATATCCCAACCTCTCTCTCACAGCGCCATTTGGCTGAAGTCAGTTCTTTCTTCCTGGTGGCTCTCTTATGGTTCCACACTCTTCCGTAGAGAGGCTGTGTCTTTTAATGACAGTGGCCAATAGGAGTAAAAATACTGTTCTAAATAACCTGCTCTCTCTCCCCCAAGCAACCTCTCTCGGGTTTTAGGGCTCCATCCCTAAGTTTCTAGGGGTAAGGCAGGGGGCATTTTATTGTATTGAAACATCACCTCTCCCTGCAGTTTCTATATCCCAGAACGAATTTCTTCAATCTATCCTATATCATGGTGAGTTCTTGAAACTTGGGACATTTGTCCAGAGACTTAGATATACTTGTTGTCTTTTTCACTTAGAATTGATGGTCCCATTGAGACAGACAACACTTGTCATTACCAAAATTCCCATTACTTTTTCTTCCACGAGGAGAAAAACTTCCTTTACATGCTTATACAAAATCTGGAGACCTGTTCTATGTCACAGAGTTCTCAAAGTCAGCTTTGGTTATTTAATTCAATAAGTTACATTATAGGTATGTCTATAGATATCACATTTTTTATTTTAATAAAGTCCCATACTCACTTAACTATTTGACCACATATTTTCAAAAATTTCCCCCACATTTTGCCACCTTAGCAGTTCCAATGTTTCATTATTAAAAAAAAAATAGGTCTATTGCCATGATATATTCATTTAATTTAAAATATTGGGAAATATGGCTTGCAGAGCCTAAAGGAACTGCTAAGGATAAGCAATTTGCAATGTTATAATTAAGGAAGACAGAAAATGAGCAATGATCAACTACTAAAAAAAGTACTCAAGGTACTTATTCACTCTTCCAAGAGCCCCCACCAACTTAAATGAAGCAAGGCAAAATCAAAATAGACACAGCAAAAGCTAAAATCATGGGTCTCCACACTCTGGATTCTAATGCTTGAGTGTTATGTTATCTTACTATTTTGTCTAAATCTACATCATAGAGAAACAAACAAACAGAGGCATACTATTTTATACTTAGCCCTTACTTCCTTCTTTTCATTCACTTTGAGTCTCAAAGAGTCTTAAATATCAGAGTTAGGGAATATTGCCATAAACTGTTAATTGAGAGCTAATTAAATTTCAAATGCCACTTAGAAATTTCACATTCTTTTCCTTTAGTTTATCCATAAATGTAAAATACATATCTGAAGTAGTTCATTTTCTCTGTCAGCGCTTGTCATTACATTGCACCACGGCTCTAAGGGCATCACTCTTAGTGAACTATCAAGTTTGCAAGAAACAAGAGTTTGCAAATCCACAAGAGTGGATTTCAAATTGGTTTCACCTCAAAATCCAATCGCTTGGCTCACACTGCTTGGTTTTTGATTTCACCGTGATGTGTGAAAATTATTACTTAAACTGATCTGTAAAAGCTAATTGTAATGAAGGGTACTTTCGTGTGCCTACTAAGTGTTAATCGCTACCTATGGCTGTGGTGGCAATTGGATCTGGGAATGAAATCTAGAAGAAACTGTCCTTTGAAACACCCAGAGTCTCAGAGGCAGTGGCTGATTGCTTTGCAGCCCTCCAGTCTCCTCAGCTCCCTGGGGTTCTGGCTGGCTTTGGCCTTTCCACAGTGTGTCAGCAGCTCTCTCAACTGTGACTGGTGCACTACCATTTAACAGCTTTAAATGGTAGTTGCTAATGGCTTTGCAGCCTCGCAGCTATCCCAGCAGGTTTCTGTGCCTTGTACTACTTTAAACACAAAGTACTTTGAAAACATACATAAATGAAGGCTATAATTCCATCTCCAGTCTTTGGTGTTTGTTACTTGTCAACTTTTCAAAAAGCACATGGCTGATATGAAGCATTCCAGCAGGCTTGGGTCAGAGTACTCCTTCCCTCTGTTTCCCAAAGAGTCTCTGGCCTTTCCTTCTTTAATCTATCCATTGCTCTTTCCTTACCCTACATGAACACCCTCAATCCTAAATTCACTTTCTTTTATGGTTTACCTGCTAGCTCCCTCTTTCCTCTGTGTTTTTTCCTGACTTGTGGTTTTGCTATCAGAGCCATAAGTAGCCACAATTTCAAGCTGATGTCTTTTCATTTTACGCACATATAGGGAAGAAGGCCAGGGATGGTTTTCTGGGTAAAGAACTTTGGAGTACTGAGTACTCTTTTTGTTCTCATATGGTTGAAAGGGCAGTGATAAATGTTTTATTGGTAAGAAAAGTTTGAGGATTGGAAAGAGATGGGGGAGAGACAAAGAAAACCCTTGCTGGGTTGAGTATCATTTGATCCGGTTACTTTCTCACCTGCAGCAGGGCCTACCACCGTTATGCAAAGGAATGAGTGGGAGCCAGAGAGAAAATGAGATGAAACTTAATTGTGTGAAGGTGCTTTGTTCTCATTGAATATCTCAGATCCTCTAAAGTGCACTCAATGGGGAATGATAGCTCCCCAGGAGTGAAGGCAGCCAGTAATGACATTTAATTCTGAAGTTCAGAAATAATGCCTTTTGTTAAATTTCTATGACAAAGCAATATTCTGAAGTTCACACAGATGAGATTCAACATTTTAAGTGTGTCGTTGCATTATTGGGCACTGTCCTGGTACGGAAGACTTAGATTGTAGAATGGCTCTGAATTTAGGGCTCATTCAAATGACCACCGGAGACCTTTTAATGGTCCACTAGAGATTTACTGAGTTTTGAAATACTATCTCACTCAATATTAGAAAAGAACTAGTTACAGCTAATAAATAGGGCTATGAGTAGTAAAATTACTCCTAACCCCAATGAAAGTGAGCTGATAAATAAACAGCCTTAAGCCTTTTTGTTCCTAAACCAGCCTAGGTGGGAAAGCCCCCTACTCAAAGTGTGAAACAGAAGGGAAATATTTTCATATTCTTTGTAAAGAGACTCTGCACCTTTCAAGATGAATCCCAAATTCTCATAAAACCACTTACTCCAAATAACGCTGGTTTGCTTATTTCTCATTTGGTGTGCTCTGAACCACACTCCTGTCACTTTATTTGTGAAAGTGAAGATTAAGGGATAAGAGATGTTTTAATTCTATATTTAATTTAATTCAATATTGCTGGGGCATTTCGGAAGCAATGTAGCTTCTCGGCCCAGGTGGCAATGATCATTCCCCTGACATAAGAGCATCCCTGATGAACCTCTCAAAATAATAAGCATTCTGCTTTTCCCTTTTCCCTCCTTCTGTTGGCTGTTTGTTGTTCTTAATTGCTAGAGTGTTGCCACATACAGGAAATAACAGCGTATATTAGCGAGTACCACTTCCATTCTGCAGGGATTCCATTCCATTTTAGTATTCTTTTAGATAATAAGTGAAGCAGACTTTTTGCTACTGCTGTGGCATTTTTAGTAGAGATTTAACCATCTATTGAGGAAATAAATTCTAAATTCTTACAGGATATCATTTTATGCATTTTTAAGTAGGATACTTTCTCAGGTATCACTCCTAACTTATTTGGCATTTATTTATTTATTTATTTATTTATTTTTTCTGGAAAAAACTTGAACATGGTGTTATGTAGGGAATGAGCACAGCTTGAAGAATTATGCCAATATTATCACTTATATAAGACAATACAAATTGAGTTCCTGTATTTAATATTTACAGCTGATTTTAAAACTTCAACATTCAGATTTTAAATCTGAAATGGTGCTACATTTCATGACAAAAAAAGGGAAGAAGAAGCACAAATGTTTAATATTTCAATAACATGTTGAATTTTTAAAGACTGAGGCTTTTGTAATGACTGTTAAAGTGATCTAATAGCAGTCTGGTAACTGGCTTACTTTTAGTAAAAATTGCTACACAGCAGCATCCAGAGAGAAGTTTTCATAAAGTCAAAATTTTCTCAACAGTTAGTGCTTGGTCATCAATTATGTACAGCTAGATTTCCTTACCAAGTTCTCAAAACTAGTAGTGACAAGAAATAAAAAGAGCTTAAAAATTAAGAAACTTTTTATTAATACTCAAAGCCACAGGATATCTACAAACTCTCTCCTTTGGTGTTGTCCTGGAATCATTTTGAACTGAGAATAGTGCTCGACTCTCCTTTTCTCTTAACCATGTCAATAAGATTCATTGGTGTTTTTACTTAATAAAGAAGTCCATAATTTTGGGAAAGTGATTTTGATGATAGATTGAAAATAAATACAGTTTCATTATTATTGCTATCAGAATACAAACCAAAAAAATATGCTCAAAAAAGAAGCTAGGAGACCATAAAAAAGATGAAATTGGGTGTTAATGCTCTAATAGAAAACAAACAAAAAACAGAATTAAGACTGATCCAAAGGCCGGACACAAAGTAAGGGAATGAAATTTGTCTTGAGTGTCCTTCAATGTCTCCTCTTAATCACCTTCCATCTGTTCCTGCTAAAACATATTCTGGTGTAAGTTTAGAGATTCTTTTTTTTTAATTTTAAAAGTTATTCTTTAAAGGTTGGGAAGCCTTTAAACTCCACGGGAATAAATCCCTATTCTGGAATTTGGAACTCATTAATGTAATGAGGGTGATATTTGCAGCTGATGGGCCTTCTGGGTGGCCTTCAAAATCATGTTCCACAGCTGTCTTCATATCCTTCTAACTCCATAACCTGAGGAGGCTGCAGGTGTGGTCAGGATGGAGCATGAGAAGAATTCCTAGATTAAAGACTGATTTCTACTCTCATCAGCTTTGCAAAGTTATAATCTCCTTCACCTCTATGAACCCTAGCTTTATCATCTATATATTGTTAAAATAACTCCTATTCTGCTGAACTCATAGTGTTGTGAGGGTCAGGATTAGAATATACTTTGAAAACAAGAGCCATTATGTTTAATAGAAACATAATGTGCTGCTATTGAAAGGAGCATTTAAAGTTTGTATCCAAACCATATGATTTTACATATGATGTCTTATCAAATTCTGGAGTTCTATGTTTTCTATAGGAAGGCATGCCATGGAGATTATCTTCAAGCCCTAGGGAAGGATTTTCTATTGGTGTTAATCACTTCTCTATACTTCCTCCACTGAATCACTGATGATGATGGCAGGGAGCCTAAAGCCTTGGTTTCCTGTCTTCACACATAGTGTTGATACTGTCAAGTTAATTACAACCACCATCTGATGGGTAGTCACTTGGAGAAGCTAAGAATGTATAGCTTGGGAAAGGGATGTCCAGGATGATAAGTTGACATAGAAAATATGGCCTTAGTGTTATCAAATGTTTGAATTCCTGTTGCATGAAAAGAAACTGAATTTATCTACATTCATTCTTTAACTCACTGGATTTTACGTTCAAGTGGCTAGCTTGCAAAGAAATCTTTTCTGAGAACATAATTGATGTTGACTCAAAGGTACCTCTTTAATATGTAATTGATGCTGAGGCATTTGCTTCCATATTTGTCCAAAGTCCACTTGAAGAAGCTAATGTGACTAAGGTGTAGTAGTTCCAAAGTAATATAAAATCATAGGAGGTTTTCAAAAAATAAATGAATAGAAATAGGTTGAGAAAATTTAAGAAGTCTTTTTGAAAAAATAATGCTTATGATATTCTATCCCATAGTGTCCAAAAATCTGGTCCCCTGCTGCCAGCTTCACAGATGTTACTTTTGAGGAAGATGGATGCCACCGGCAGTTGGTTCCAAAAATGTAATTTGAAACTTTAATTGGCATTCCTAATGTAATGCACAGTTCAGTCATATGAAAAAACGGTTGTTTCATGAATTTCTTTTATAAAGTGTTCACATTGTGCTGAATGTTTAAATGGCCTTTCCTTCCTTTGTCTAGGCTAAATTATATAACATTCTTTGTATTATCTTTTGTGTTTGTGTATGTGGTCATCTTAATTAGTAATAATTTTTTAGTGTAAAGTGTTAGTAGGAAATGCATAGAGTCTCTATTTTTTAAATAATGACTTTTGTATTGTAATAGAGTTATTATTCTATTGATGAAGATTTTCATTCCAGTATAATAAATCTTAAAATGGAAAACTCTGAAAAAAAGTTAACATTTTTTTCATGTATATTTCATGTGTATTTTTTTCATGTAGTTCTTCATTAGAAGCACACACACAAACAAATATTTCCACATATATATGGAAAATTACACAAATGCAGGATAGATCTTTTCACACATGGATTCCATATGGTAATTACCCTAAATTATAATTTGAACCATTTGGAAAAGCTTACTTACAATGATTGACTGAAATGGTAAATCAATGTTGTCTTTAGTACCTCTGAGAGGTATAACTTGTGTAGTTTTTTTAATTGAAAAAAAAATTTTTTCCATGGGGAATCCATACTTCAGGTTAATTTTTCTTTAATCATTCTTTCATGCAGCCATAATTTGAGTGTAATGAAATATTGCTTAGTGAGGCACATTTTAATGAAATTCCTGCAAAGTAAATTTGATAAAAGATACTCTATTCTAGGTGTTGATAGGCCAAATAAAACTCATTCAGACAATGAAAGCCTAAACATCTACCTATTCTATTTTCTGCATAAGAAATTTCTTTATTTTAAAAATATATACAAATAAAGCATAGCATTTAGCTTACATACCTTTTTCCCTTGTTAAGAAATACATATTCAATTGCTAGCTTGTTTCCTGTTCAAAATAAGCAAATCATTGGATGCCAGTTGCTGACCTGAAATTGCACAATCATAGATCCTAAATAGTAATATTTGGGTAATGTTGGTACCTATATAATATTAACTAATTATGTGATTTTCAGTTACCTGATATAGATCTTAAAGCTTACCTTTTTCAGAAGACTATAGGCAAAACGACTATCATCTGGGTTATTCTGAACCCATTTATTTCTTGAGCTTTCATAAATCCTGCTTCTTTCTCCCATCTTTAACCTGATCAAGGCTAAACATTATTCTGATTTCTAAAGAACATACTGGTTTTGACTGTTTGGGATCTGTGCACAAACAGAATTGTATAGTGTTGTTTCTGGCTCCTTTTGCTTAATAATAGGTTTGTGAGAGCTATCCTTATTTTTGTTTGTAGTTGTACATTCTAACTGTTGTATGTGATTCCATTTTGTGAATAGGTCACAATTTTTTCATTCTACTGTTGACGTACTTGGTTCTGCTTTTTTCCCCTTTGTTGTTACAAACGGTGCTGTTATTACCATTCAAGTGTACACATTTCTGTAGGATTGGAGTTGCTAGAACATACTGTATATACAGGTTCATCTTTAATAGATAATGTCAAAGAGTCTTATAAAATGTCTTTACCAATTGCCACTCATAACCTGCTGTCTATAAGAGTTCTAGTTGCTCCTCAGCCAAACACTGGAGAATGTATATAGATGTTGTTTTTGAAATATAGAAATGCTGGAAATATTAAGAAAATAAGGACTATATCTTATGCACATCATTCCAGATCATCCAGGTTGCCTCATTCATGTCTGAACACGGCAGAAGCAGACTAGGGCCTGAGTTTAATATTAAAATAATGTGTCGTTTCCATGGCCCCATTAACTTATGCATTTAATGGGTCTATACCTAAGAGTGGAGCATAGCATTAATTATGTGTATTACATGGCAGAAGGCTGTAACTAAATCAAGTTTGGGAAATATTTTATATTTGTCAATTTCACAGTTGACATCATTTTGTCTGCAATGTGAAGCTGCTGTAAACTACTGTGAGAAAGATGTCCTTTAAATAAAACTGCAGAACAGATTGTTGACCAGTGATATGACTAAATGCACGTAACTATTCTTTGTTGTTTTAAGTAATGTGCTTTACTGTGATATGTATTAATGTGAATAACCACTGACACTCCCAGTGCTTATAAATAATGAAATAGTCACATGTTGCTTTTATAAAATAAATAGAATGCTCTTTTTTCTCATTTTAGAAAATGGAAATACATTGCAAGTCTTTGAATCATCTAATACTCTATCTACAGAGGCCAAACAATGGGTAGTAGATCTTAGGAAATTCATCATCCTGAAAGATTTTCTAGACTAAAATTATCATTAGGTTGTATATAAATTTAGATAAATTCATATATGCTAAATCCACAGAAAATAATTAAGTGGAATTCAAGGATACATCCCCAAATTTTTGAGACTGACTTCATAGAAAATGAATAATACCTTCTTGTTCCGATATGTCTTGAGTTCACATTTAGTAGTTTTGAATCATTTGCCTAAACTCATGAGAGTTAACATTTGCCTCACGTGTGAGCACATGAGTGTGTACATCAATTATATTGAAATAAAATGAATAGAACATTATATATTATAATCTTGTTAGGGTGCAATTACCACCACAGTTGATTATCATAAAGGGTTAATGAGGCAGAAGGCATGGATTTAATTTTGGACAGACCAGATAGTTTTTGTGTTGTAATATAACCATGAACTCTAACCTAGTACCTTTCAAACTTAAAAAAGTGAGTGCAATGTCATCCTAGTACTCTAGAAGGCTGAGACAGGTGGATCACTTGAGGTCAGGAGTTTGAGACTGGCCTGAGCAAGAGGGAGATCCCATCTCTACTAAAAATAGAAAACACTAGCTCAGTGTGGTGTTGCAAGCCTGTAGTCCCAGCCCTCCCAGCTCAGGAGGCTGAGGCAGAAGGATGACTGGAGCCTAGGAGTTTGAGGTTGCATGATCTGTGATGACACCACTGCACTCTAGCCTGGAAAGCAGAGCAAGACTCTGTCTCAAAAAACAGAAGGAAAAACAAAAGAGAGGAAGAAAAATGGTAAGACTTGGCACAGCAGATAAAATGTACTATCTTGTATCATGGGCCTTGGCCTTGCTTCAGCCATTGCACTCATTTTTTTTTTTTGAGACATATTTTCCTAATGGTAAATTAATGAGGTCATATTCATGTAAGAAAAACTCATACCACTGAATAATCTGTAAATGGGTATTAAAACATGTACAGAAACTATGGCTGCTTATCTACATATTCTCTTTTTCTTAACTAGCCAAACTCTGATTATATTTTAGGTAATAGGTTGGAAGACTCTGAATCTCAAGAAAGGTGGATTTGACCCCTATACTAAGGATAGGAATGTGATCCAACAGTATCCAATAAAATAAATATAAGGGGATGTTTGTCAGTAGGAACTTAGGGAATGTGTTGCTTCATGATACAAGTAGAGGGAGGAGAAGTGGTTATTCTCCTACCTTTTCGTCCTGCCTTTGAAGGTAGTCATGTTGCTTTGGAGTTAAAACAGCTATATTGCAATCATAAGGCAACATCGAACTTCTTCATTCATCATATGTCCATTGATCTAGATTAGAATATGCAAGAAATTAAGCTATTGAAGTTAGCCTGCCCTTCAAGTCATTCTGCAAACTTTAAGATGGCAGGGTCTGTGTTTGTTTGTTCATATACAGCTACTAACAGTTGAAAGGTAAAAATCTTTCAATAAATGCTTATGGAATGATTTCATTTATGCTGTAGTGATAAGATCAGTTGAGTGCAGCTCCTCTTTTTCCTAATTATCCATTTTCACATCCCAATACCCACATGCACACAGATTTGCACATTCATGCTGCCATGTTTCGTAATGAGCTTAACCTCATATAAGAAAATGTTTTTTTGCTCTCTATAAAATGGCTAATTCCAGCAACTTTGCAATTCTTTCCCTTTTAGAAAAGACTTTTAGAATGGATGTTATTAAGTCTTAAAGTGGCTTCCTCTATGTGTAAGGCATTTAAAGCTCCTATTGAGCAAATGGTTATTGGCAATAACGTGGTGGTCTAAAGCACAAGCCACTGCAGGCACGTGGTGGGAAAGTGTTCATTTCATAGCAGGTGAACTTGTGGAATAAGACTTAATGTAAGTTAAATCATTTTGAATAACACAAGAGTATGAACTGTAGGACTTTAGTCGGTTTTCCAGCAGACTGTCCTTTTAAAACATCTAGATTCTCTCTTCTATTCAACAGCATTCTCTTTCAGATTGCTGAATTCATTTTAGAGCCATCTATTTTCATTTCTTCAATGTCTACATTTTCTTCTTGCTCAGGAAAGCAGTCATGTTGCTTGATTGTCTTAGACACACTGATACAGCTCAGGACCATGTTGGCTGTCTATTTCAATGCTTAGGTAGATGTTGTTTAAATTGCCATGTCTGGTGACTGCCCTAAGCCATATATGTCAGAAGCCATGTTCCAGGCACATCAATTCAGTTTTCTCACCTCTGGTGGCCTCCATGTGCATACCAAATATGCTTGTTTTTCATGTTGTGCTTTGAAGTCCTCTCTTGTTACCCTGTAAAACATTTACCGGGAAGAGATTTTACTTTTCCATTTCATACTGTGTTATAATTAACATGTCTTATGCAATTGTTTTTTCTTTTCATTCATGTGTGAACTCCTTGTGACATATCTACTAGGAAAATCATAGCTGCTAGTAGGAAAACAAAGAGGCAGTCACCTGAATCTTAACTGTTTTGACTAATTGACCTCTCAAAACACAGCTCTGCCAGATCTGAATTTATAGTAGGCAAACAAGGTTGGAGTGGAGTCTGAAGAGACATAAACTAGGAATCAGGGTTATGACTGCACACATAAGCAGCCTGCTTAAATTGCAGGTCCAATGGTAGTCAGTATCACGTGTATGCACAAATATGTCTGGTGGCTGAAAAGGGATGTTTTCTGTCCTGTAACTGAGCTACTTTTCTTTTTAGGAGCAGCAATGTGGCATACACCTACATAACATTCAATTCAATCCTCCCTAGGCTGTGATTCTAGATGAAATTATATTCTGAGCTACTTTTGAAATCAGAAATTGCATACTGATCAAGCCAACATTTTTTGGCCTAAGTCATAGTTTAACATTTTGGGACATTAGTTTTATTTTTTTTCATAATTTTTGGCATTCTTTTTAAAAGAAATACCAGCTTTTGTATTTGGAATAGTAAGTTACTAGAGGGCCACAATCAAGACCTGGATCTATCTTTTCTTTTGTACCTCTCTGAGTACCTGGCAATGTGGCCTTGAACTGTGACATCTCGATCGATACCTGTAGCTCCCTGGCTGCTTGCCAAAGTGACAGAACCACTGCTTGATATTGCCTAAAGGACAAAATGAGAGAGTCACAGCTGCAGGGCTTCCACTTTACAGTGTATCGTGTCATGTTTGGAACTGTATTTCTAAATTTTTATTTTCAGAGAGTTTAATTAATATCCACAGGCAAGCCCTACCTATTTTTATTTCAGAGAACAAGTCTTGCTTAATAGAATTCTTAATGTAAAATAACTTTGAATTTGATCTCTAGAGCTTACTGTTTTTTTAAAAAAAAATGGTTTTAGGCTGTTCATCAGCGAGATTAGACTTTTTTCCTCCAAGCGTTCATGCATCAAAAGCATTAAGTTGTCGTATACATAGGTTGTACTGAGTGACACACAAATAAGCTGCCTTTTTAAGGGGTTGCAGTAAAAATAGACAAAATTGATGTTATTAGAAAAAAATTTTTAAATATTCTGGTTTTGACATAGTATGATGATTTGGTTAGGCCATCTTGATAAAGGCTGGCACAATGAATTTGCTTTTGCAGTAACTGGTGGGGTAGACATTGCCACCATACTTTCCACAGATCCCACTCAGCCTTCTTCAGTTGTCCTAACAATGGTCTTCATAGCTGACACATCCAATCCCAGATCATGCACCTCAACATTGTGTTGTCATACTTCTTCAGGTTCCTTCATTCTAGAAGACTTTCCCAATTCCTCATTGACATTTATGATCATTCATCGTTTTTTAAGATCACAAGGCAATAATTTTGCATAATGTCCTTTAATGTAGTTTGTCTGTTTCCCTGTGATCAGACTCAGGTCATGCATTTTGGGCAGGAATATCACAGAAGTGATGCTGTGATCATTCTACTGCTTTCTACCATGTAGTACATGATTTTGATTTGTACCGTTACTGGTGATGTTAACTCAGATTACTTGATTTAAGTTGGTTGTTACTAGGTTGCTCCATTGCAAAATTACTTCTTTGTACCTTTGGAATAAATAAAGTATTTTGTGGGGAGGTATTTTGAGACAATTTAAACATTCCATTCCTTATCAAACTTTCACCCACTAGTTTATCAGTTCATGTTTCTTGGCTGAACCAGCCATCACCATGATGATTATCAAATGATGGCTCTCCATTTCCCTCATCATTTCTTCTACGTTTTTTTTCAGTTGGCACTTCCTCATAAATAAAAGCTTTTTCTTTTCCCATTAATTTATTCACTCATTCATTTAAATCAGCATGCACTCATGGATTCTCATTCTACTCAATAGGTTCTAATCCACTGGTATCAGTATTATTTTGACGCCTAAATTATTTCAGATTCAGCCAGTGGGAGCTCCATTAAAATAGCTCTTGTGTTCTTTTTCTATGCCCCGTCAATCTCTAAGATGTTACACGTTCACCTATGATTTCCCTAACTCAGCTCTGGAATCAGGTGTATCTACCTTTCAGGAATTTTGGTTCCTTTTAATGGTCAATTGTATTTAGAAACAGATTACGTAGGCACTAGATGTGTTTATTGTTATTGGGATAGTGCTGCTCCTGTGCCCTCTCAATGGACAGAGCTTAGGAATATATGTATACAATTATTGTATATTAGCACCCAAACACCACATTTTCACATGTGTTTCTCTCTATCACCTGTCTCTCTATGTATTAGCTATCATTTATTTATCTATCATCTATCTCTCTATCATCTATCTTTAAAACTTTAGATTCACAATGACACATCCAATTTCAATCCAACACCGTTGGGTTCATTTTACACTTCACCTTTCTGTGTATTCATGCTTGTTCCTCCCTTCTTTGACAACGAGAGATCCGTTTTCATTACCTTCAGTCTCCCTAAATGCAACATAGCTTCTGTCACTGCTGCCACCCCTCAACGTGGATGCCCTCCTCATGTTGCCGCCCACCCTGGATGCAGATGCCATTTTCACTTCCATCAACTGCTGACATCCTATGCTTCGCTGCTGCTGCCTTTGCTGCCACCACCATCACCCTCCCAGTGGGAAGCTGTCTGCAAACTCACCTGGGATCCAACATTCCATGCTGGTCTGTCATCACTGCTGCTACAGACATCCACTTCATCCTGCTCAGGCTCCAGCACCCCACACTGGAGATGCCTGGCCTCCCAAGCATGCCCACCTAAGGGCATATGAACTTAATTATTCAGGGAGGAAGAAAGAAGGGCAGGAAGGCAGGCAGGAAGGGAGATAGAATGACAGGAAGAAGGAGAATTGTAAAGAATCAGGAAAGTTGAGACCTGCTAGGTTTTTAGGGAAGTGCTTTTACATTTTTTAATGGTTCAGTAAGGAGGAGAATTTTAAAGATTCAGGAAATTCAGGACCTGAAAAGGTCTTTGGGGAACTGTTTTTACATTTTTTAATGGTTCAGTTTGGGGTAGGGGGTGGTATTTCTATTTTTTCTATTCTTTTTGCCTGTGTTCAAATGCATTGCTTTTCAACATGGAATTGGGATTTTTTCAATGGTTTACATTTTGGTGGTCTAGCATCTTATCAGTTTTTTGGGGGGGCATTCCCCATATGCTTTGAAAATAAAGTACATTATCTGTTTTTATTGTATTAATATAATATCAATAAATACCTCTGTGTAACCCAAACTTCTCTTTAGATATAGATTTTTACCCCCTCCTCAGAAAGTTTCTTAATGCTTCTCCCAAATTAATTCCTACCCCAGACCTCTAAACTAATAATTAACAACTGCTTTTTTGTATCAATATAGATTATTTGTATGTATTTTAAAATTCCACCAGAAAAAAGACATGTACTCTGTATTCTTTTGTGTAAGATTTCCTTTATTTGGCTTGCTTTTAAGATATAGTGTTTTGTGTGTATTAGTATGTGCTTTAATCTTTGGTCTTTTTAAATAAGATTTTTTATTTTGTTTGAGTTGTAAGTATTCTATATTATCTTGGAAACCAGTTCCTTTAATACATGTATCTTTAGCAATATTTTATACCAGTTAATGTCTGCATATTCTTTTTTTCCTTAAAGCTATTTTTGAAAACATAAGACTGATTTGTCAATTGTTTCTGATCTGGTTATTGTTTTCTGTGAGACTTATAAGAAACCTTGGCCTAACTCCAAGTCATGAAGATGTTCTCTTCTAAAAGCTTTACAGTTTTAGATTTTACATTTACAAAAATGATCCAACTCAAATAAACTCTGTATGTGGTTTAAGGTAGGAGTCACAATTTATTTTTTTCCTGTATGCATATCCAGTTATTTCAGCACCATTGGTTGAAAAAAGATCTTCTCTCATTGATGGCTTTGGCACCTTTTTGAAAAATCCAATGGCCATGTATTGTGGATCTGTTTCTGGACTCTCTGTTTCTAGATTCTGTATTCTGTTCCATTTATCTGTTTGCCATTCTTTTTGGTAGCTCACATTATCTTGATAACTGTTGTTTTATAGAAAATCTTAAAGTCAGGTAGGCAGTCAACTTTGTTCATGTATTTCTAGAATGTTTTGTATGTTCTAGGTCCTTTGAATTTCCATGTACATTTTTTATTCAGTTTGTTAATTTCTACAAAACATCTACTAAGATTTTAACTAGAATTAGTTTGAATCTATAGAATGATTAGGATACAAAAGTGAGTATGCCAGATGATGAAAATGGCTTATCTGTCAATTTATTTAGATCTTTTATTTATCTTAACACTATTTTGTAATTTTCCATTCAGAGGTTTTCGAAATCTTTTGTTAAATTTTTTAAATGTATTTTATATTTTCAATACTATTGAAATGAAAATTTTAATATTTCATTTTGTTTTCCAATATTTGACCTCTAGTATATAACATTCAATTAACTTCTGTTACTAATCTTGAAATCTGAACTTTGCAAAACTCATTTATTTATCCTAGTAGATATTTTGTAGATTTCTTTAGAATTTTCATGTAATCTCGTGTCATCTGAAAATAGAGAGATTTTCTTTTACCTTTCTAATCTTCATACATTTTTCTCTTTCTCTTACTTTATTGCAATGACTAGAATCTCTAGTATAATGTTAAATAGAAGTGTCTGAGAGAACATTCTTTCCTTGTTCCCAATCTTAGAGGTAAACATTCATGATTAGACATGATGTTAGCTTGTAGGTATTTCACAGATACATTTGTCAGAACTTGGTCCAAGTTCTGACAAATGAGAGGTTTTATCATGAATAGCTGTTGAATGCTTTCTTCTGCATCTATTAAAATATTATGGTTTTTAATCTTTACTCTTTTAATATGATAAGTTACATAATTGATTTATTAATGTTATCCCATAACCTTACTTGGGATAAACTCTACTTGATCATGGTAAATGATAATTTTTATATGTTTCTGGTTTTGATTTCTTAATATTTTGCGAAAGATTTTTACATTTATAGTCATGAGAGATATGGTATGTAATTATTTTGGGGGGTAATATCTTTATCAGGTGTTGGTAGTAGGTTTATGCTAGCCTATATTTTCTGATAGAGCTTAATTAAGTATTGTCATTTTTCATTAATTAAATATTTAATAGAATTTACCAGTGAGAGCATTTGTACCTGGAGTTTTATTTGTGGAAAGATTTTTTTTCATAACAAATTTGATTTCTTCAATAGATATAGAGGTATTGAAATTTTCTGCTCCATCTTGTGCCAGTTTGGGTATTTTACAAAGAATTGTCTATTTTATCTTTTTCAAATTTCTTGGCTTAAGGTTCACTGAGCTTTTTGTCTTTAAATTTGTCTTTTGCTATGCTTGTGAAACTATCTCCAAATATATATTCTTCCTGGTTATTATTATTCTCTCTTACTAGGACTCTGATTACATCTATGCTATGTATTTTGATGTTGTTCCCACGAGTCTCTGAGGCACTATTTTTTCAAATTTTTTTCTCTTATTCATATTGGACCAATATTCAAATATACTAATTCTTTCCTCTTCTACTCTATTCTGCTGTTAAACCTATTTAGTGAATTTTTAATTTCAGATATTGTATTTTTATTCTCTTGAATTTTTATTACATGTATTTCTATTTCTGGATTGAAAATTCTTATCTTTTCATTCATTCTGAGCATATTCTGATTACTTAATGGCTACTTTTAAATTATTTTCTGCTAATTCCAATATCTGGTTCATTTTTTCATTAGTGTTTTCTCTCTAGTCTTATTCAAATTTCCTGGATCATTATATGTTAAATAATTTTTTATTGTATCCTGAACATTGTGAATGTTTTTCTGTGGAGACTTTGGGCCTGTTAATATTCCTTCAGAACTGATTTTTTGTTGTTGTGTTAGAAGGCAATTAATTTAATTCAAAGTTCAACCACTGTCTTACAGGTGGCAGTTCAAATAAAAATTGGGCTGCTATGCAAACACCCTGTATAAGCTTGTTTCAAGGTTTGCCAGAGACTTAAACAGAGTTTAATGCATAGCATTTGGGGCAGCCCCTTATTAGCTCTCTCCTATTCAAGATTGCCCTTTCACTTTACAGTGGTTTGCCTCTTATTCTTAATATCAAAAAGACTATGGATGTTCTACCAGCAGTTTAGTCTTTTTGTGCAATGTCTGCACTTAAGCTAAAAGTTTTATTTTTTAATTTTTTTTTTATTTTGGCATATTACAGGGGTACAAATGTTTATGTTACATATATTACCTTTGCCTCACCTGAGTCAGAGCTTCAAGCGTGTCCATCCTCCAGCCAGTGCACACTGCACCCATAAGGTGTGAAGATACCCATCCCCTCCTCCCCACTCCCACCTGCCTGACACCTGATGAATGTTACTACTATATGTGCACTAAGTGTTGGTCAGTTAAATCAGTTAATACCAATTTGATGGTAAATACATGTGGTGCTTGTTTTTCCATTCTTGTAATACTTCACTTAGTAGAATGGGCTCCAGCTCTATCCAGGAATATACAAGAAGTGCTATATCACCATTGTTTCTTATAGCTAAATAGTACTCCATGGTATACATACACCACATATTATTAATCCACTCATGTATTGATGGGCACTTGGGTTGTTTTCACATCTTTGCAATTGTGAATTGTGGTGCTATAAACGAAGTGGAGGCCTTAGCCACACTGGAAGCAGAAGCCCTACTGCATTGTGTGTTGTGATTTAATGTTGATTAACAAACGACTACAAGTATCCTATATTTCTTCTATGTATCTAGCTCTGTCTAGATTTCCTAAGATTCTTTCTTTGGACTTGAAATTTGCTAAATTCATCAGTAATAAGTCTCACTATCATATTTTATTATTTTTCTGGATTATGATGAGCCATTTCAATATTTATTCAGAAAAGTTATCTTATACTTCTAAATATATTTTTGTTTCACTATTTGAATTGTCTTCTACAGTCATATCAACTATCCATATGTTAATATGCTGTCTTTCCATTCTATCAGTTCCTATCTAATATCTTCCATATCTTTATATTTTCTTCTGCACTTTGAGAGATTTTTCTACAACAGCTGTTATATAAAATTTTACTCTGACTCTTAAAATTACTAAATCCGTCTTTTGCACAAGGGTTTGCATATGGTCTGTGTTTATTTCCTTTATTCCCCAATGTTTCTTGATTCCTAAGCACCAGAGAAAGTGGGAGGTGCTTAATATATCTCTGTTGTTGCGTAAAGAATCCAAATTGTATTATATCAAACTAATGTTTCTATATTTATTTTATAGTACAGAGACTAGAACCAATGCCTAGTTTTAGTGTTGCTGCTATATGTATTTTTATTTTTCTTTCAAGCTGTTTTGTAAAGGTAAATTATAAATATGCATATATATTTTTCCCAGAAATAGTGCTTTTAAAACTTCCCATAGAACATCCTAATCTGAATAGCTAGCAATTTAAATTTGCTGACTATTTAAGCATTCTTTAAAAAAGTATTTTTATTGAAATTTGACAAATTATATTTATATATATTTCTGGGGTACAAAGTGATGTTATGATTTATGAATACTGTGTGGAATAAATGTCAAACTAATTAATATATCTATCACCTCAAATTCTTATTTTTTCCTCAAAGGTGTAACATTTGAAATGTATTTTATTAATAATTTTGAAATGTATGATACACTGTTTTACCTATTCACCACAATGTGCAATAGGTCTCAATTGAAAAAACCTTATTACTCCTGTTCAACTGAAGTTTTGTACCCTTCGACATCATGTCCCCACCCCCCAACCACTACTCTACTTTCTGCCTCTAGGTGTTTGATTGTTTTAGATTCCACATGCAAGAGAGAACAGAGACTTAAACAGAGTTTAAGTAGTATGTAGTACTTATAAGTTATGTAGTACTTATCTTTCTGTGCCTGGTTTATTTCACTCAGCATAGTGTCCTCTAGGTTCATCCATGTTGTCACAACTGACAGAATTTCTTTCTTTTATTAAGGCTGAATAGTACTCCACTGTGTAGGTATCCCCACATTTTCTTTATTCATTCATTGTTGGGGAGACACATAGGTTGATTCCATAACTTGGCTATTGTGAATAGTGCTGCAGTGAACATAGCCATGCAGATATCTCTTCAACATGCTGATTTCAAATATTTTGGGTAAATACTCAGTAGCGGGATTGCTAGATCATATGGTGATTCTATTTTTAGTTTTTTGAGGAATCTCCATACAGTTTTCCATAATGGCTGTACTAATTTACATTCCTACTAACAGTGTAGTAGAAATCCCCACATCCTGGCCAACACTTGTTATCTTTTATCTTTTCATAGTAGCCGTTCCGACAGGTGTGAGGTGATATATTATTGTAGTTTTAATTTCATTTCTCTAATGGTTAATGATGTTGAGGATTTTTTCATATATCTGTTGGCCATTTGTATGTATTATTTCTAGAAATGTCTATTCAGGTCCCTTGTACATTTTAAAATCAGAGTACTTGTTTTCTTTTTATAGAGCTGCTTGAGTTCCTTATATATTTTGGATATTAATCCCTTATCAGATGTATACCTTACAAAAATTTTCTTCAAATCTGTAGGATGTCTCTTCACTGTGTTAGTTGTTTCCTTTGTTGCGTATTTGATTTCTTTATTTAACTAGACTATATAATTGTGATTGGTTATTTTAAAAATATCTCCTACAAGGTATTTATTAGTCCTCCAAAATATAAATATAATACTATAAGTGCCCAAATCTTTGTCTTAAACATAACACTCTTCACCAGAGCATGGAGTAATGAACACTTCCTGTGGCCTTAAGTAGTTATTCCTGATTAATGTTTATGCCTTATTGATTTTGCAAGAAGTTATTAATACTTCCTGCCATCTTCGCCACATTGTCAACAAAGAATGCCCTTTAAGTGGGCTATTGGAAAAGTATGTTCCTAAAAAATATTTCAATCTAAGAAGCAAAAAAACAATGTATAAGATTATATAGTAAAATTGAAGAAGTCTGGTAAGTACACATGCTATCTTTCTTAAATTCTTAGATTTGTTTGGGAAATAAATAGTATTTAAGGCTGAAATAAAAAGACGTCTTCAGAGGGTAATCATATATAAGCTCACATTCAGGAATACTTTACTAGGATCAATTTAATGTCTTTTGTGGAAAAGCTAAATATTAAAATAAATATTTTACCTTATTTAGATTTAAAAGAGAAAAACGCTTTCGTAAGAAAGAAAGCTTATTGATAAACCATGTAAATAAATATGCAAATGTAAGTGCTTATAGTTTATGCTTTGCTTTGTTAAATGCATCATTTAAAGGAGACAGAATTGGTTGCAATAGCTATTTCATAAAATCAAACAGATTTCACTTTACTTTTGTCTCCTTAATAAGATCAATAACTTACTAGAACTTAATAAGATCAATAACTCATTTTATAAGTTCAATTTAGTTGAATTGTATTTTTGCCTTTAAATCACATATTAAGATTGCCTTTAAAAGAAATACAGTACAAACAAACAAAATTTAAAATACCTTCTTTTATTTTTATACATGTTCAGCAAATAAGCCTTTATTTCCTAATTATAAGGAACATTTTCTTTGTGTTTCAACATCCTTTCCTGCTTTCCAGATTTACTATTTTAGAACTCACTATTAACTAGACTTTCCATCCTAAAGTAGTATCTTCAAAATGCTCAGTGAAACATACCAGTTTTATATACTTTTTCAGGGTCCACAGCTGGACCTTTCTCTCAGCAAAAGTATAAAATATGTACTCCAGTGCCCTTTCTTGACTTTCTATTGTCCTTTTATTTTATTTAGGTACTTTTTTGTTCTCACCCAGACCCTGTACCTTTCATCATTAAACACTTGTGTCACAGAGTCACTCTCTGTGACTCTCTTCATTTTTTTTGACAGAATTTTATTTATTTATTTATTTTTGTTGGCTATTGACAAATTATAATTGTATATATTTACAGAATACAAAGTGATGCTGTAATATCTGTGTATAGTGTGGAATTATTAAGTCAAGCTTATTAACATATGCATTACCTCAACAAATTATCATTTATTTCTCCCATCTAAGTGAAACACTGTCTCATTTGGTCATCATCTCGCCATTCTCCTCCACTCTCCAGTTTCTGGAAACCACTATTATGCTCTGTGTTTTTTGTGGTAGATATTTTTAGCTTGCACATATATCTGAGAAGATACAGTATTTGTCTTTCTGTATTTGGCTTATTTCACTTAGTACAATGTCTTCCAGGTTTATCCATGTTGTTTAAAATGTCATAACTTTCCTCTTTGTAAAGGTTGAATAGTATTCCACTGTGCCTGGATGCCAAATTTTCTTTGTCCATTCACAAACTGATGAATACTTAAGTTGATTCCATATCCTGGCTACTGTGAATAATGCTGCAATGAACATGGGAGTGTAGCCAGTGCTTTGACGTACGGATTTCACATCCTGTGGATATATACCCAGTAGTGGAATTGCTGGATTATAGGGTAATTCTATTTTTAGTTTCTTTGAGCAATCTCCATATAGCTTTCCATAATGGCTGTACTAATTTACATTTCCATCAATAGTATAGTAGAATTCCCTTTCTCCACATCCCCATCAACATTTGTTATCTTTCATCTTTTTGATAATAACCATTCTGACAGGTATAAGGTGATATTTCATTGTGGATTTAATTTGTATTTCCCCAAAGATTAGTGATGCTGAGCATTTTTTCATGTAACTGTTGGACATTTGGATATCTTCTTTTGAGAAATGTCTATTCAAGTTAATTAGGTTGTGTACTTTCTTTTAATTGAGTTATTTGAATTCCTTATATATTTTGAATATTAACCTTTTATCAAATATATGTTTGAAAATATTTTCTTCCAGTCTGTATATTGCTTATTGCTTCTGTTATTTTGTTATTTTGCATGCAGAAGCTTTTTAGTGTGATGTAATTCTAGTTCTCTGTTTTTGGTTGTGTTCCTTGAACTTTTGGTGTCAATCCAAAAAATAATTGCCCAGAAAAATGTAGTATAGTTTTTAATCTAGGTTTTCTCCTAGTACTTTTATAGTTTCAGGTCTTACATTAAAGTTTTTAATCCATTTTGAGTTTAATTTTGTATATGGTGTGAGATAAGGGTCCAATTTCATTCTCTTCATATAGATATCCAGTTCTCCCCACACCATTTATTGAAGAGACTATCATTTTCTTATAGTGTTCTTGGTACCTTTGTTGATCATAAATGTGAGGGTTCATTTTCAGGCTCTCTATTCTGTTCCATTCATTGATATGTCTATTTTTATGGTTGTACCATGCTGTTTTAATTACTATAGCTTTGTAATATAGTTTGAAATCCTCTAGCTTTTTTCTTTTTGTGCAAGATTGCCTTGGCTATTTGGGGTTTTTGTGGTTCCATATGAATTTTAGGCATTATATTTTCTATTTCTGTGAAAAATGATATTGTAATTTTGATAGAAACTGCATTCAATCTGTAGATCACTTTGGGTAGTATGGACATTTTGTCAATATTAATTCTTTCAATCTATGAACATGAAATTTCTTTTCGTTTATTTGTATCATCAATTTCTTCATCAAAATTTTTTAATTTTCAGTGTACAGATCTTTCATTTCCTTGGTTCAATTTATTTCTAATCATTTTTTTTGTAGCTGTTGTAAATGGAATTCTTCCTTAATTTTTTTTCTCAGATAGTTTGTTTTTAGTGTATAGAAATGCTACTAAATTTTGCATGTTGATTTTATATCTTGCAACTCTACTATAGTCATTTGCTAGCTTTAACAGTTTTTGGTGGAGTCTTTAGGGTTCTCTCTATATAAAATCAAAGTCATCAGCAAACATTGATAATTTCACTTCTTTACTATCAGATGCCCTGTATTTATTTATTTTTTCTCTTGCCTAATTGCTCTGGCAAGGATTTCAATACTATATTGAATAGAAGTGATAAGAATGGACATCCTTGTCTTGTTCCTGGTCTTATAGGAAAAGCATCCATTTATTCACCATGATTGATTAGTTTAGAATTAATCATGCTTTGCTGATGGGGTGTAATTTGATTTTTAACAAACCTTTTTTTCTGGAAAGGTAGTTGAAATAAATACTCTTGTTTATTATGTTGTAGAGACTATGGTATATTTAAAGCCTTTAAATAATATATATAAAGAATTTTTATTGATGAAGAACATAATAAATAAATATAAGGAATAAATATATAAAAATAAATCTGTCTTGAAAAATCAAGATAAAATACTTAGTGGATATTACTGGTTATTGGGCTCATAGATGATGATTCTTTTTTTCTATCTTTTTTCCATATTTTCTAATATGTATACATTAATTTCATAATCAGAAAAATATTACTTAGTAGGAGAAGATGGCATTGCAATTATGAAAAAATAGAAGCTAAGTTACATATCAAATGTATCTTATATAAAGGAGCTTTAATTGCTTTTCAGGTGAATGCAGAGTTTACTTGATTCAGTAAACCATTTATAAAGGTATATAATCCACACTTAAACCCCTCCATGATCCCTTTGACAGGAAAATTCCTTATTTGTGGTGTTTTTCTTTTTTTAAACTTATCCTTGTTAACATTTACTCAAGAATAAAATAATTTCTGGTGTTGTTTGTACTTCTGATCAAATACTACAAATGCTCAAGCACATTCTCTGAAAGTGGAAAACATCCAAACCATGTGCCATTGTTATAGAAGTAAAAATTAATCAATTCGACACTTTCTTAGAAAGAGGAATATTAGCTTAATGAGTCAAACAAGAGGTAATGCAAAATTTTCTTTTTCTTTTTGATAAGTAGGTAGAGAAGGATGGGAGTGGGTTTAGAGACAGAGGAGGAAGAAGTTTCTTCCCTTTAGAACACCAAATATACTATTAAAATCATGTTATACTGTTATAAAAATAGATCATAAATTCTTTCACTTTGTAAAAACCAACTTAGGACATTTATTTGGATATAGTAGGTTGATAGAAGCAAAACCAAGTCAAATATTAACACAAAACATGTTATTAAATATTGATTCATTTATTATATCAATTTTTAAATTTAGTTTTTCAATATATTGTCAGAATTAATAAAGAGGTTGCATAGTAGCCTCACACTGCCTCCTTTATATGTTGATATATTCTACTTATTTTTCAGATTTCTATTAAGGGGCAAATACCAAGTTATTAAATGGAAATAATGCATATCATCCCACTAACTATTCTCTTACTAACAATAACTTACCTTTTTTCTGTAAACTTTCTTCATTTTTTTCCCAAGCTCAAACCTTCTTTGGACTGAAATATATAATTTTCAAATAAGATTAAGGACACTAAATCTAATATCTTTTTTCTTCATCATGTATTCAATTTATAAAAGGTAATATGTTTGTAAATGTAAGTAATATGATTTTATACTGCTTCAAAAATATTCAAAAGGTATATACTTATCTAATAGCAAGAATCACATCATCTTTCTAGAGCCTTCCTTGACACAATGCAATGTACTGAATAATATTGGATAACTGTCTTATATAACACAATTATCAGAAATTGTTCATACTAAATATATTCTTCTAAGACTTGTTTGAGATTTTTTCTTTCTTTTTTAAATCTGCTTTCTATTTGTATCTTTATTAAAATCCTAGGATTATTCATTAGCAAATTTAGTCATAATAAATTATGAAATCACCCTTCAAATGGAAGTGGTGACTTTCTCATTGCAAATACAAATAAATGAATAGGAAACTTAAGAGAAGAAAAATTTAAACACAGATACTATTATAAACATCAGGAAAATCTATTCTACCTATTTAAGCACTATTGTATTTAACTCATAATTTTGACCTTGGTGTAATATGTTATATGGAAATCAAGCACAAAACAGATAATGAAGTCTGCTATTTCCTTGATGGGACTTTTTAATTTCAGAAAGTGGTTGAGAAGAATTTTTGAAGCCCGTATCCAAAAATGTTTTTCAAAATCAAGGTCCAAAAGGGAGAGAGTTATGTTTAATTCTTCAGTTGGTTGTACACATTTTCTAAAGACATTGGTGGAAGGCTGGTGTTCCTACTTTAAGTTTTGAGAGGCTACAAAATTTCCCTTGAGATGTGTTCAATAAAGCCAAAGAGCACCAACACTTTAGATTTTCCTGTTTATCCTTCCCCTAGCACCCTGTTCGTTCTCTCCAAGGACAAAACATCCTTGGCGCTTCACTGAAGCTATTAAGTGACTTTTGTAGTTTCAAAATGTCAATTTCAACAAAGCCTTAACATCCAAGAGAAGCCTCTTTCAATTTCTCAATTGCATGTCTTTCATTTCTGATGCTATCTATCCCAAAGATTTCTGAACTAACTACCTCTAAAGCACACGTTTACTGAAAACATTTGTAAAGCAAATGTTTTAAAAAAAGTAGCCTGTCACCTTCTGTAAGAATCTTTGTAGCTTCTCTTCTCTGTGCAGCCCTGACATTTCAGTAATTGCTTCAACCTTAGTGCAGCCAGGCTTTGTGCTTTTTCTAGATGAAACATTTCCTAGACGCCTTATTTTAGAAGTTCTTCACTTTGATTACTAAGGCACTAAGTTGCTCCTCTGCCTTGGCCAAGGCTGCTTTTAGCCTGTCACCATGTCTGAATCAAGTTTTTCCTCAGTGAAACTGAAGTTCCCATAGAAAAAATGTTTCATCATTTCCTGTCTTCTTTTAAAGCTTGGTTTTGGGTGAACTAAATTTACTTGTGGATATTTTGGGGCTTTTTCTCCACTTTTATTTGTTTATTGCTTTTTTAAAAATGAAGCTGATTGACATTTTGCAACTACAAAGCTACTGAAAAGAGATGTTTGTAATACATACATCTGATATTAGTGTCTCCTTTATAGGGTTTGTTAAAAATCAAGGTTGTTACAAATTGAAACAAAATTCTGCGAGGAATTATAGATGCTTGGGAAGGAAATAAGCCAAAATTAAAGGAATAAATGAGTCACGCCTATTATTTTTGTTCATGCAGCATTTTTCAGTGTTTCTGGGTGTTACCTGTTTGTGTGAGAGATAGGGGCTTGGGGTGTGGAGAACACTTGGATGGTGTGCTTTTCAAAGAAGGTGCTATGGTCTGAATGTCTGTCTTCCTCTAAGATTCATATGTTGAAATATAATCACCAATGTGATAGTATTAAGAGTTGGGGGCTGTTGGTTTGTGATTAGATTGTGAGGGCTCTACCCTCATGAATGGATTAATTCACTTATAAAAGAGGCTCCAGAGAACTGCCTTGCCTTTTCACCACGTGAACACTCAGCAAGAAGGCTTCCACCATGTGAGGATGCAGGGAGAAGGCACTCTAATTGGACACTGAATCTGCTGACACCTTCACTTGAACATCCCAGCCTCCAGGGCTGTAAGAAACAAATTTCTATTGTTTATAAGCTACCCAGTTTATGGCATTTTGTTACAGCAGCCCAAATAGGCTAAGAGAGAGGTCATTACTAGAATTATAAACTGGTACATTTTTTAGAGAGATCTCATGCAACTGTCTAATAAGTTTGAGGGTAAGAAAAGATGAGATCAAGACACCTGAAAACCTATTAAGGGTATGGTTACAAAACCTCCAATGGCAATGGTAATTGGTTTAGAAATTTTTAAAACTTTGAAAGTCACTTGAATATTTTATTGGTACTACCTTTTGGTTGATAAATATCCCAGAATGTTGCAAGTGGTGTTGGACAATATTGTGATAGATACTCCTTTTGTATTCTCCCATACTTGTTTTTATCCACAACTATTTTCACATACAGTAAGGAAAGCATTCTGCACCATGCCTCAGGAGGCATAATACCATAAAAGGAAGAGGAAATGAGAAGTCCATTCTTTGGTTTTCGAGTTTTACAACTGAGGCCACAGGCATGTAAGAAGCATTCAGGCTATGAGCAATATATTAGAGGCATCATGACGAATCTTGGCAAAGTTCCTTTGCCTCAAACTCTGCTTCTGTACCTACCCAATACCAGGTAGTTTTCTAGACTGTAAAATGAAATGGAATGAGAAGTGGTGGGGGTAGAGAAAAGAGCTTAAATGCTAAGCTTAGTGGCTCAGTTTATTTGCCAAGCTTATGTGATATGGCATGAGTCCAGAACTTACTGCTTGATTTTTCTAGGCAAAAGAGGACAGAGACAGCCTCTCAGAATTCCTCTATACTCTGGCAACGCCCAGGATCAGTAGGTCTATTCTCTTGTGCACTTTGGGGTAATACAGTGTCATACAGAGCCTTAGACAGTCCTGCCCTATTTTCTTACACTTGAGAGGGACGGAAGAACAGGACAGTAAAGGAATAGATCACAGAATGGCTTAAGATCCAAATTAGGGGCCATTCAGCATGTACTTTGTGGTCTGAGTTGCAGTGGATGCCAATGAGAATAGATATTGAGATAGACTAGCTATGCTGTACTCAAATTTTACACCACATAGCCCACTTCTTCAGGTGAAATCCCAGGAATTTAGATATGACCTGAGTAACTAGTCAAGGGCGGTAACTCTAAAATGGTTTGATTAAGAATCCTTGATCCAGTGGAGTTAGAGCTCATGCTAAATATTAAGTAGTTTTATAGAAAAATGAAGTTATATTTTCTTCTCAGAGTTACTTAACTAACACTACAATACCTTATATCACTTGTTTACACATTGGCAGGCTAAATTCTTTGGTGTATGTCTAATATAGAACCATTATTTCAAGTTATATCTAAAACTAGAACAGAGAGACTGCCCCAAGAACATTCTTACTAGCAGAAGAAAAAAATAAAAAGCTGTACAATAATTTCCAGAGGCATTAATGCAATATGTTAGATTCACTGTTAGTCCTAGTCTAAGCAAGGAAAAGATGATAGCTATTTTTTAAATTTGGCCAATGTTTTGAATTCACAATAGATAAAAAAGTCAGGAGTGTTCCCTTTTGTACTAAATCTTCTACTTTTGTTTCTAACTCTTTAAGGCTGTGGGAAAATGTAGCAATAAAGTCTTGTCATGGTTTTTGAGGAAACTAGATTTTAAAGTGGTTATTGTTCAGTAGCTTCTGTGATTACTGTTTCTGATCTTTTTACCTCCTTTCTGCTTTTTTCTTTCTCTTTTCAAAAACATCTACTCCTTTATTATTGCTTTCTTTACTTCTTTACTTTTCCTTATCACTCTTTCATTTTTATGTATCATCATTATCTTAACTCTCACTCATTTAATTTCTCCATTTTCCTCTTCTCCCTTCTGTCTTCTCAAAAATCCAAAATAATACATAAAATAGAGCACAAAATAAAACTGATTGAAATAGAAATTCACTTATATTTTTGATAAGCTAAGTAAACCTTCTCTGCTAATAATAATTACTTGAAATAAATGATTTAAAAATCACGAAAAAGTTGTTTAGAAAAAATACAACATTCAAAAAGTATGAAAAAATATATGATCTCATTCATAATAGCAAACCAAAGAAAGATATTAATTTTTACCTACCAGATTTGCAAAATTTTAAAGTTAGTGAGTTCCATTTCAGGGAGTGGTGACAGACATACATATGCTGTTGGTGAAAGTATATACTGATACAACATTTTATGGCAGTATGTATCCAAGTTATTAAAATGCACCAATTAATTGATTTGGCAACTCCTGGTCTAAGAATTTACCTCAAAGATGTATTTGCAAATTAATGGCAAAGTATATGAAAAAATATATCTTTTATAATGTTTTTACAACAGCAAAAATAGATACAATTCCAATATTCTTCAATAATGGATTGGTTAAATAAAATACTGGGCAACTATTACAATAATAAGGTATGTGGTGATATGGAAGGCTTTCCATAGATTGTTATTAAATGAAAAACAATCAAAGTATTATATTTGTTCAATATGATACATTTTGCATAAATACAAAAAAGTACCAATATGTGTGTCTAGGATTAAATATATAGAAATCTAGATAAAGATAAAGATGGAGAATGAAATGCTGATGCTGTTATATGACACAAATTTTTGGAATGATATATAAAAATGGGTAACAGAAGTTACCTTTGGTGAAAAAACAGAAGACTGGGGTGAGGGTGATTAGGCTTTAGTTTAGTGTTTTTGAATAAAATATTTAAACATTCTTAACATGTTTACATATCACTTTTTCCTATAAAAGGGGTTGTCTGGGCTGGGGCATTATTAGATATTCATTTTCATTTTATATTTTTATGCATTAAACAAAACTAAATGAAATGTTATTTTAAAAAATAGAATTAAGGCAACCAATTTCTACTCATTTCTGTCATGTATAAAGTATAAGTTTCTAAACAGTAGAACCTTTAGTACAGTCTCATTTGGAGCCCTGTCTTCACTCAGAGCAGCACTATGTTAACATCTCACAGTTTTCAAAACTCTGCTTTTTATCGCTCTTCTAGATTCTATCAGCCCTTTTGTAGATTCTCCCTTATCCTCATTCTAACCTAGAGTTTCCCAGGCAACTATACCAAATGTATGGCTAATTTTCACATAGAGTTACTGTTAGTTGGAACTATCTGATGTGCACAATAAGTTGGTAACTGATAAACTTTTATGTATCATCCTTCTAGAAGTGTTCACATTTGTGTTTTAGTACACAATGTACTAATAACCTATATAATCTGTCACGGTATAATTTCGGATATCATTGAGATGATGAAAAGATATGGGAATTCCTATGTTCCCTTAAATAGAGTCATATAAGAATAACATTTCATTTAGGAATAACAGGGGCTATAACAGTCAGGATGGGGTAAATTTTGCTGTAGTAACAAAAGTGCTAAAATTTCACTGGCTTAATACAACAAAGTATATCAAATATGCCCCCTCAGTAGTTATGGCAGGGAAGAGAAAGCTGGAGAATTTAACAAACACAATTCACTGTGTCCATATACACAAAACTGACACATTTCTCTTCCCCTTACATTGTATTAGCTAATGCAGTAACATGATAGCCTAAATTTAACAGTTAAGAGGGTGCAATTCTTCCTTTTTAAAGAGAAGACATATGGAAATAATAGAAATGTCTACTTCTTTTATCTAATCTACTGAACTTTATTTCCAAGTATTTTATGATTCATAATAGAAGAAACTTATCATAAAAAATAACCAAAGATTTTTAACCCTATTCACTATGCTAAATAATCCCAACTATTCTCAATCTCTATTATGAACTCTACTTCTAGACTTTTAATATATTTTCTTCATTTTTTCTGAACTCTTCTTTGAAAGCTAGATGTTAATATATTAATATTGAGCCAAATGAGGAAGTAGAAATGAATAATACTAGGAAAGCAGATATTGGAAGCAGATTTAGATTCAGACTCCAGCTCTAAAATTGACTGAGTGGTCTTGGATTCATTATTTAATCTCTTTAAACTCACACAGCTTCCTCAGTTGAAATTTGATATGACCTATTATTAAGGTTTTAAGAAGGCCAATTAATGTTTTTGAGTTCTTAACTCTGTGCCTAGTACATAATAAGTACTCAATAAATGAACTGACTTCAGAGATGGGAACATAGAAAGGACAATGAAATTTTTCCCCTATTTTTTCTGTCAGGAATTCTAGGCCTAGAGGTAAAGAATGTAAGTTCACTTGTGTTGTGTACTGAAAGCTTGACTTCTAAGGTTCTGAGCCAGTGAAGAGATGCTAATAAATAGTTAAAGTGTTAGAAATGTGTTGTCTTTCCATTAAATGCTTAGCCAATGGTCCCAACACAATTTTTAAGTTATGGATTTGACACAATTGCTATAAAGATACTGATTCTGATTCTCAGGTGCTTCATTTTTACGATGCATTGTTGAGATTTAACTCTTAAAGTGTACATACCATTTTATTAATACTTGGATTTTAAAACTTTGGTAAAATTGAATGTTCAATGCAATTCAAATAAAGTATCATTTAACTTCAACTACCATAATCTACAAGAAAGATTTTTAAAATAGTACATTTATTATTTTAGCATATTCTTATGAGGATGGATTTCAATGTTAGTCTTAAATGCATTGCTATGTTCCATTTTTATATTATAAAAATAATCTGGAAGGCAAATCTGATCTGTATATTTCCAGACTCACAATAAAAAGAAAAGGTATAATTTCTAGTGAGTGATGGTTTTGCTGGAGACCGCAATTTTCATAAAACATCTGGATTACAATAGTTAAACCGATTCTAATTTTTCTTAGATATAAAAGTAATATCCATATGTAGCACAACAAGAAGATTTTCAGCTTTTCTTTCTTTTTGTCAGCCCCTGAAGTCTCTGAATAAATCAAGAACTGTTTACATTTTCTTCACTGTTCAGCTTCATTTCCATCTAGTTTAACATGTGTGGTGAGTGTAATGTATTCATTTTTCAAGAAAATTCTCCATTCTTTTGACACCATGCATGATTCAGCAAGACACCATCAGAGTCAATAATAGCTCTGGTGAACTGCCCTCCTGTCTCTGTCAGACTACCAGAATATACTCTCACAAAGTAGCCAGCATTTTTTCTCTCCCATGCCAACGATCCATTATATAATGGCTCCATACAGCTCATATCTTGAATCATGCCATCCTAGGTAACATAATCTTCTTTAGGACAGAATTTGAAGATTTATACATTAGAAGCTATCTTTCTGTACACTTGACTTTAATATGATTCCTCTTAAGCCTCACTTTAACCTACTTCTGGAACCACTAACATCATTTAAACTCTCAAGGTGGGCTACTGATCCCTTGGTGCTGCTCGCTGCAATCACGCTAGGCAGGCCTTGCTTATGCCACAAATCTGGCTTAACTTCAAACTCTTGGTTCTGTATTCCTTATTTTAATCATATTTCTGGTCCTAAGGATTTAGTATAAATCGTTGCATTTACTAACACACATATCAAAGAACCTCTTGCTCTATCTACACATAATATCTTTTTGATGCTTGGAGAGTCCTGCCGTAACACTAACCACTAGATCATACCTTACAGGTATTTACAAGAGATACTCTTCCATGTGGGAGGGCTGTGGGACACATAAATGCATGTTCCTTTGGGAGAATTTTTTTTTAATGATATGCCCTAAACAGTAACCTACTTTCCACTGATATTTGAGAGCAGCAAAACTGTTGCCTACTCATTTGTGGCAATAGTTTAAGGCCCTGAATTAGGTGCCAGGGAGACAGGGATGGCTAAGAGAGACATGATTCCTGCCTTCCAAGGGCTTACAGTTAAATGGGGAATATGGATAACTAAACATGAGATTATAACTCAGTATGATAAAATCTATGATCATTTATTGATGAACACATGGAATGGTCAGATGTATGTTTCTAAAGGACGATCAGATAAACCTGAGAAGCAATTAGGTGCTAGTTAAGTGTCAGGGCTGAGGAAGAGAGTGGCAGTGCTGTGAGCAATCCAGGGAGAGGGAACATCACATACAAAGGAACTGAGGATTGTTGTTTATTTGCTTCCAGGGAATTGAAGTTTTGTTGTATATAATAATAAAATCATCACACCCAGCCTTAATATTACCTTTTGTGACTTTTGGGTGCAGTCTACTGGATTGAAAACAATCTTAGTGTCATGAACTATGAAGTTGTTACAATAGCTTTGTCACCGAGCAGTTTCAGGAGTGTGGCGTGACTTTCTATTGCCTCATTTTGTTCATCCTTACCCTGCCATGTCATCCTGTATAAGAAAATGCACTAACAGACTTGTTGGTGACACAGAATTAAAATGAATGTGTCTGTAGAGAATCGATTAGTTTTCTTTCTAGTTGTGATGTACAACATGCACTGGAAGATGAAGCTTTGGTATGCGTGCCGGGCAAGAATCAGTAGGCAGTGACTCCCTGAAGCATGGATACCCTCTCTGTAGCTAGGAAACTCTGCCACTTGAAAAGGGGGCTTTCATTTATCCAACATATGAAGCTAAATATTCTTGATTTGTTAAAATCTCAGAAATAGTACTAAAGAAGAGGCACTTTTTTTTGTAATTAAAAACTGTCTTCAAGTTAAAAAAAACCGCACTAAAATCTAAGTGTAACAGATGTGACATTTTCTGTTGTCTCAGACTTAGTCAATAGAAATCAAAGTTGAGATAAAGAGTTGGAAATTGCTCCAAATTCTACAGAGAATTTCAAGCAATTAGTATTAAATATCACTTCCATTGAGTAGAATATGGAAGATGTCACCTCCAAGATTAAGTTATAAAAAGATGCAGGCGTTGTTTACTTTGTTTACTCACTCTCTCTGGCTCTTTCTCTTGTTCACTGTGAGGGAAGCCAGTTGTCATGTTGTGATCTGTCCTGTGTACAGGCCCACATGGCAAAGAATGGAGTCTATGGTCAACAGCTAGTAAGACCTCAGGCCTGCCACTAGGAGTTGAATTGTGTCCCCCTGCAATTCCTATGTTGAAGGCCTAACCCCTCGTATCTCAGAACATGCTTGTATTTGAAGACTCAATCTTTACAGAGGTATAGTCACGTCTCACTTAGTAATGATCATGGCTCACTTAAAAATTAGAATACATTCTGAAAAATATGTCATTAGGCTATATTGTTGTGCAAACATCATAGACTTTATTTACACAAACCTAGATGGCCTATCCTACTACACACCTAGGCTATAGGGTCTAGCCTATTGCTCCTGGGCTACAAATCTGTACAGCATGTTACTTTACTGAATACCTTGGGCAATTGTAACACAATGGTAAGTATTTATGTATCTAGACATATCTAAGCATAGAAAAGGTATAGTAAAAACACAGTATTGTAATCTTATGGGACCACCATTATATATGTGGCCTGTCATTGACCAAAATATTGATATGTGGCATATGACAGTAATTAAGTTAAAATGAGGTTACTAGGGTAGTCTTTAACTGAATATGACCAATGTCCCCATGAGAAAAGGAAATTTGGACACAGACATGTACAGAGAGAAGATGAGGTAAAGACTTAGGAGGAAGATGACCATCCATAAGCCAAGGAGAGAGTCTGAGAACATATCCTTCCATTACATCCCCCAGAAAAACCAACCCTGCCAACACCTTGCTCTCAAACTTCTAGCCTTCAGAACCATGAGAAAATAAATTTCTGTTGGTTAGGCTATCCAGTGTGAGGTACCTTTACAGCAGCCTGAGCAGACTAATACATCTGCTAACAATTGTTTCTGGGGTCTGTCAACAGCCAGGTGAGAGAGTGTTTGGAGGAAAACTTCTCTCCCAAGTTGAGTCTTATGAAATGGTTACAAAAGTACTAGAAACATGTAAGTCAGGAAAGGGAATTTAGTGTGAGATGAAAAGTGAGGATGTTTTGGGATTAGTGTAAAATAGAAGGAACTCACCCAAAGGACTGATGGCTATTTGAGTCTAGAGCTTAAGAATGGGGCCACTTCCCATTGATATAAGAGGCCAAATCATGAGAAGAGATTACATATCTGAGATAGAAAGTGCATAGAAAGAAAATCAATGTGGGAAGAAAAACCTTTGGAAAATAAACTTTAGGATTAGAGTGGGAGAGAAGATCCATCAGGAAAGCCAAGGAAGGAAAAATCCCAGAGGTTACATACCTTGTCTTGAAACCAAGAGAAGATGACTTAATCTTAAATTTACAAATTAAAATAATTTTCTGAGAATAGATTTCTGTTGTTTTTTTTCTCCACATGAGAATGTAAACTAGAAATGTCATTTAAAAACCTTATTTTCCTCACTTTCCTTGTTTCATCAGTCACCTTCGGTGGCTCCTTTGTGTTTTAATCTCAATCTGGATTTCCCCCAGTCCTATACGTTGTTCAAGGCTAAGCTTTACCTCTACCAAGTATATGTCATCTTCTCACAGTAGCCTTTCTGCTTTGATGCTATCTCCTTATCACCTCTTCTTATGTAGTTTACTATTTCTAACTCCATACCTCAGAAACTTAATACATAATAAACTTGAATGGTGTACCATTTGCATTATTTTCTATACACTTTTATGTTTGAAATATTTATAAACTAAACCAGTAAAAGAGCATTTGAAAACCGTGCAAAATTATTTTTTTGAAAAATAATATTGTTCATAATCCTTCTGTATGTTAGTAACCATAAAATTTTTGTCTTTAGCTTTGCAGTGTTGTTCTATGTATTTGTCTTTATGTAATTATAGTTGGCTCTCTGTATTGGTGGGTTCTACATATACATATAAATATAAAATACATATTTTATATTTACACATATACACACACACATATATAAAACCTTTTATAGGCTTTATATATTTTTTAAGATAGCAAGTTCTATACATGTTTTGTTAAGGTATGCATTTTTAATATTCTTTTTTGAGATAAAAATGTTCTTGTACTTTCTCTTTACTCCAAATCCTGGACATCTTTTGGAAACTGAGCACATATAAGGTAATCTAAAATATAGCTTCTTAACCCTTTTATTGTGCAGTAGAGGGTTTCTCAACTGACAGTTCCTCAAATGCCATAGTCAAACAATACAACTCCTCTCTGTTCTCTCACTTCTGAAATGAGAGTTATAGAACTGAAACTTATTTTTATTTAAAAAACACTCTTCCAAAGTTGAACAATAGTGTTGTTCTTTTTCTTTTTTTCCCCCATACAAGAAAACAGCCTGCCGTATTATATGTCAAAGGAAAATTTAAATCTTTGGATTTAAGGATTTATAATCTAAAATGGCAGAGTAAAAATAAAACAGAGAACATTTCCCAATACTTTATCCCCACAGTATTTCATGTTTCTCTATAATACCTGTAATAATGCAAGCAAAATAGAAACACATGTTAAAGAAATGAGTGAATACTCTAGAAATTTGGCAGCCACAGGGATGTAATCTCCCATGGTTTATGTAGATTTTCTCCTGCAAGGAGGTTAATCCTGTTACCGCTAGATACAGTATATTGTAATACTTCTTAGGCATATTACTTTGAATTTTAAGAAGGTAGTATTGTTCTTTTTGCTATAAAGTATCTGTTTTTCCTGTCAGTATAAAAAAATTGAGTTCCATTTCATTCTAGAAGCCAAGAAACAAAGCCAGAAAAAATATAGGCAGCTTTAATCTTAAAGTTCAAAATTATCCTCAAAAAACTTATTTCTATTTTCAAGATCTAGGTTAATAAACTTTTAAATTAAATTTCACTTAAAATTTAAAAATATAAACATTTTAATTAAAAAATCTGAACATTAAAACATGGGATAATATGTTTGTATCCTACTTTTTAAAAAAAAATTAGGGAATTTCACTGGTGGTTTTCTTAAAATGTCTTTCCTTTCTAAATCATTTCTCTTTTAGAATTAGTTTATTATCGGTTATTCAGAAAGATCCCTAGCACCATAAAAGGTAATTTAATATAGCAATCTGGAGCTAAACATAACTGTGCTTAAAAACTTTAAGACCAATGAGTGTTGGTTTAGTTTCCAAGAAACACTGTTAGTTACATTAGGATAACTTTTTATTAAAGTGATATTTCAGAAATTTTTTGAAGCAGAAATAATACAAATTTAAGCAATGCTAAACACAGAAGATTTGTCATTTATATCTCTGGTAAAGAAATACTGCATTTATAAATAAAATAATGCTCTGGTACAGCTCCATTTTTTCCTTGCCACAGTTTCAAAGCATAGATGATATTTAAATTAAAAATAAAGAGAAGGCTAAACAGGCTTAGCAGGTTTGGCTTTTAGCTGAGACAGAGAGAGTGGTAGTGAGTGCTCTAGATTTGTTTAAACCTTCCCTCATTCTGTTAGTTTGTATTCATTTCTCTTTAGAAGACTGGCACTAGTACTATCCAGTTATTGGTTGACAATTCATTTATATATTCTAATTTTATAGGTAAAATGCTTTTGTGCTATTTAAACTGCTTAGTTTGGTTTGAAATTTGCTCAAAATTGGGCCAACTTTTGGGAAATTATTGTTTGCACATGAGCTAATTTTGTACAGACATTCCTTGACTAAGGTGGTGGAAAATGTGCTCCCTGTTTACTGTCATCAAAGCTACAGGGATTATTCTCAGTGGAGTAAACAGTAAGCTGAATTACCTGACCTTGGAACAGATACACACTTACCAATGATCACAGTAAACTACCTGATGACCTCTTGGGCCCAAATCAAGTGATTTACTCAGACAAACAAATCCCAGCTAGGCATCTTTTTATTCCATTTCTTCTAGCTTTTGATGGGCAAAATATATACCGTAAAAAACAACCTTTGGAAGTTTGTTTTATGACCTCTATATAAAATACACTCAATTTACTCTGGATTCTACCCAATTTTAAGTTATAATTGATTCCCGAAAGAGAGCCATTTGTGGGAATTCACTATTGAAAAAGATTATTGCACATTTTTATCATTAGATCTGTTAGTTTGTTTCCAGTTGGTAAAAGATTACGCCCAATTTGATAAGCTTCTTACGTTCACCTATTACATCAAGGAAGAGAGAGTTCTGACCACAGACAGGAAGTCAATTCACAATTATTTACTTAAACCATCTGTGGCACATTTTAAACCCATAATAGGGTATATAGGTTGGAGTGCTCAGTTGCAATTAGCATGTGCTTTTCCTCTCACCCTTTAGTGTCATGCAGTGGCCGATCAAAGAAAGCCACCTGCACCCTATAGAGTTTTCTTATTCCAGATCAGATAGTTCAAACCTTCACTTCTACTCTTTTCCCACACACTTGCTACTTTAACAATGAGGGTATTTCTGTGCAGGTTCATCTAGATGAAGTGTTTGATGCAGGAGGGACTCATTATAATGCACAACATCAATAATGTCCACTCATTGCCCATGCTCAGGCTTCTGGGATGGCACAGACTGGGAGAATGCAGGACCAATTATTGTGGGAACAGAGGAAAAGAAAGGAGGAAGAGTGAAGAACATTTTTGCCCTAATACAATGTGTACCACACAAGAAAAGCAAAAGGTTACCTGTGCTGAGACGCTACATTATGCATTATTTAATAAAATATATTATAGCTGTCACAACTCAACAAACTTCCAATGTTTATATTCCACAAGCAATCAGATGACTTGATGAAAATGCTCATGTTGAAGTAATTAATTTGAAGCTCTAATTTATCAATTGCCCTGGTAAGTGATATTTTATAAAAATAAAGATTATAGTTAAGTATAACAAAAGTTATGTCATAAATTTAGTACATTGAGATTTAAGGAAAACAACCTTGGCAGTATAAAATGTTTGAAATTCAATGCATATTTCCAAACAAACATAGAAGGTATTGCTATAAAATACATTTTGTGTCAAAATATTCTCTGTTTTTAGTATAGTGAGGTACATATACTTGGAAGTTTGTGTAGCATCTTATGAAGGCAAAAGTAGACTTTTTATCTTACAATATTTTCTTCAGTACCATAAATTAAAAAAAAGTTAATGGTAGGTCTTTCTCGTCTTCTATTTAGAATTACTCAGTCTTTCTCATTATGGACAAAAGCTGTATTTTATAATTTCAACAGATATATGTAAATCATTAATGGGAGAAAATGAGAAAATTTATCTTCTCCTACATGTTTGATGCAATGAACTGAAGGATTTATTTTTATCATCAATTTCATTTTAGTCACATTTTTTGACAAATGAAATGTTTTAAGCTTTAAATTTGTATGATCTGTATTATCAAAGGAAGAGTTAATGATGCGTTTGATGAGCATTAACATGAAAGCGATCACTCAGGCCACAATTAATGCTTACCCATCAGCAGAGGCAGAAGAGTTGTGAATAGTATGAGAGCCTAATGGCAAGTCTATTAGATGTGTCATGGACAGAAAGTTTTTTTAAAAAAAAAATCAGTAAAAGGTTCTAGTATCTAGATTCAATCTGAGAGAGAAAAATGTCCAGAAGCATTGTCATTAGGCTATAAATCAGTTTTAGAAAGAGAAATGCTGTATTTCCATAAGTGCTTAGAAAGAATCGCTTGGTGATGCTCTTGGTATTTTTGAAAGTGTTATGTTATAATCTGACCAAAGGCCTTTTTTGAACCACTCTCTGCACTGAAAAAATAACATTCACTTTGTATGGGTCACAGAAGCTCAACTATCCTAAAAAGTAATCTCATTGGCTCACCATGTTTAATCTGAAGGGATCCCTCTAGGACTTTTCCTATGATTCTACTTCCTATGTCACCTCCAGTCAGCCTGAGCAGAGATCAGAGGCTTGATGTGTTTCCCTGAAAAACCCGTCAACTGCATTTCTTTTGGTCACTGGAAGTGCATTGTAAAAGAATCAGAAACCTCCCCTTGCGATCAGAGGCTGGTACTCCTGTGGGATTCAATTATATCTTTGGACAAGAAGCTTTGAAATGAAGTAAAGATAAAATTATGATAAAGACAGGGAGTGTAAAGGCTTGCTATCTGACCTTGCTGAGACTCCTACCCCATGCTAGTGTTGGCCTATGCCCATTGAAGTATTCCCATACGCAGACTAGTAACACAGTGATAGTTGATGCAAAGGTGATGTAGAATACTTTTTGTATTCTACTGTGTTTTTCTGGAGTAATTCTGAAATAGGTCCTAGTGTTATTGAACACGTAGCTATTGGTGGGCCACAACACCCGCATTACATGGAAGCTTGTCAGAAATCAAGAATCTCAAGCCTTTTCCAGACCTACTTAATGAGAATCTGCATTTGAAAAAGATCTCCAGAATATTTGTTTGCAAACTGAAGTTTTAGAAGCCCTGCTCTATGTTGTCCTTATTCAATATAAGTCAACACATAACTTGTTCTGTGCTAGCCAATATCTTCTCTTGATCTTACAATTCAGAATTTGCTCTGTCTCCTGTTGCCTTTTTACTCTTCACTGGATAAATACAAAATATTTGATGAGGGAACAGTTTAGCATTTACATAAATTATTCAGTTTCCAATTAAATGTTTGCATGAATTTTACTCTTTCATGATAATGTGTATAATATAGTTGGAATAGAACAATTAAAGGTGAAAAAGAATGTATAGGTGAATTATATATTTACTAAGTTTATTATTCTGTGAGTGTGTATCACTGTCTGGTCTTATATGTTTTATATGATTTCATCTTCTAAGATGGATGCAGTGTTTACTGATAAAGATGTAATAATATCAAATTCGATTACAACATCTTTAAATACAAACTGGGAATTTTAACTGGTGTAGCATAAAAATGTCCTGTGTTAGATTTCATAAAGATACATTTACAATCAGATAGCTCCTGTTTTCTAATAAATAGGGAATAATAATAATAATAAATTCATCTGCAGAACCAGTTTTAAGGGGAAAAGTACATCACATGTTAAACATATGTGGAGAGTTTCTTTTATCTAAGTTGTTATAACAGATGCATTAAATCTCAAATTTAACTCTTAAAAAAGTTATACTTTTGGGGTCTTTCCATAGTACAGTTAATTAATAGTTAGATTGTACTACCTTTTACTTAAAAGCAGTTTTCTGCTTTTTCTACCTGCCTATCCACAAAGTATTGAGTGCTATTATTATTGATATTTTAAAGGGGTGTTATAAATGTTTGTGTACAACATGTGTGTGCATCTGAGAAATACTGATAGATTATTTTCACATCATCTAGACACAAACTATATTTGTTTACAAGTTCTAAGAGCCTTTACAAATTGTTTTTATGAGGTTCATAATACCTATTTTTCCCATATGGACCCCTATTAAGTCACCCAGTGAAGCAAGCTTGTAAAGCTGACATTTTGTATCCTGTAAAATTACAAATATAAAAAAGTTTAATGCTTTGTGGATATTTTCTATTGAAATTCAGTATTTATTAAGTTGAATATTTTGCTAAATTAAACACCAGCCTTGCTTCATTTACCTGGAAAAGATGAAAATGCCAACTGCATAGATCAGAACTTCTGGGGGTTTCCTAGCCTTTCTTCAGGTGTCTTCAGACTGCCTACCTCCCCCAGCCTCCTTGACCAGAAGGGCTCTTATAGTTGCTGCAAATTCTATTCATTTCTCCACACCCATACCTTGATGGTGTTTGTATATGCTAATGAAACTGGGAATAATGCAAAGGAATTGAACAGATACCCAAGAGTCCCAGCAATCACCAAGACAGGACTCAGAGATTGGAAAATCCTTCAGAACACAGAAATTATCAAGCAGAAATCCACTGCTTCCTATTCTGATGCTCTGCCATTATGGTAACTGTGCTCAATTATGTTATTGTTCCAAGTTATTTGTTGTCCATCTCTATAAAAGAATTATATTGATCTGCCCTATATAACCCTATCAGGCTTGATGCTATAACTTAGTTCGACTAATTAAATATGAGCAAAAAGTGACAAATGATATTTCCAAACAGAAGCTCGAAATGCTGTCTTTTTCCTCAGCCATGGGAGTGACATGAATCATATAGTGCCTCTTCCTTCAGCCTGAGTTCTATATTAAAGGAATAGATCAAAGCTACAAGTGAGCCATGTTGTATATAATGCAAGGAAGAGATAAGCATGTGTTTTTATTAGGCATAGGAAATTTGAGTTTTTTACTGTAGCATAATCTTGCCTAAGACCAACTAATTTCTCTTCAATTTAGTTCTCTCTCTCTCTCTCTCTCTATATATATATGTTATTTTACATGTATGTATATTATTTTACATATACACACACACACAGTTATACCTCAGAGATATTGTGGTTCAGTTCTAAAGCACTGCACATCCCAAGAAGTAATGAAGTGAGTCACATGAATTTTTTTGTCTTTCCAGTGCATATAAAAATTATGTTTACCCTATACTGTAGTCTATTAGCTGTACAGCAGCATTATGTCTAAAAAAACACAATGTACATACCTTAATGAAAAAAATTATGTTTTAAAAAAGCTAACAACCATCTGAGCCTTCCTTGAATCATAATCTTTTTGCTTGTGGAGAGTCTTGCCTCAATGTTAATGAACGGCCACTGACTGCTCAGCCTGGTGGTTGCTTAAGGTTGAAATGGCTATGAAAATCTCTTAAAATAAGGAAACAATGAAGTTTGCCACATTGAGTGACTTTTCCTTTCAGGAAAGATTTCTCTGTGGCACACAATGCTGTTTGACAGCATTTTATCCATGGTAGAACTTCCTTCAAAATTGGAGTCAGTCCTCTCAAAACCTGCCACTGCTTTATCATCTAAGTTTATATAATATTCTTAATGCTCTTGTTTTTTCAACAATGTTCACAGAATCTTCAATAAGAGTAGATTCAATCTCAAGAAGCCACTTTCTTTGCTCATCCATTAGAAGCAACTCTTTTTCCATTAAAGTTTTATCATGAGACTGTAGCAATTCAGTCATATCTCCAGGCTCCACTAATTCCAATGCTCTTACTGTTTCTACCACTTCTGCAATTACTTCCTTCACTGAACTGTTGAACCCCTCAAAGTCATTCATGATGGTTGGAATCAACTTTTTCCAAAATATCAACTTCTTGTTAATGTTGATATTTTGACCTCCTCCTATAAATCACAAATGTTCTTATTGACATATAGAATGGCAAAATCTTTCCAGAAGGTTTTCGATTTACTTTGCTGAGATCCATCAGAGGAATCATTTACCTATGGCAGCTATAGTTTTACCAAATGCATTTTTAAATAATAAGACTTGAAGTCAAAATTACCCTTTGATTCATGGGCTGCAAAATGGGTGTTGTGTTAGAAGTCATGGAACCATTAATCTCCTTGTACATCTCTATCAGAGCTCTTGGGTGATGAGGGGCATTGTCCCTGAGCAATAAGCTTTCAAAAATAATTTTCTTCTGAGCAGTAGGTCCTAACAGTGGACTTAAAATATTCGGCAAACCTTGCTGTTAACAGATGTGCTGTCATCTAGGCTTTGTTGTTCCATTTACAGAGCACACGCAGAGTAGATTTAGTAGGATTTTAAGGGCACTAGGGTTTTCAGAATGGTAAATGAGCACTGGCTTGAATTTAAAGTCATCAGCTGTATTAGCTCCTCACAGGAGAGTCAGCCGGCCCTTTGAAGCTTTGAAGCCAAGCATGGACTTTTCTCTAGCTATGAGAGTCCTAGATGGTATCTTCTTCCAGTAGAAAGCTGTTTTGTGTACATCAAAAATCTGTTGTTTGGTATAGCCACCTTTGTCAATTACTTTAGCTAGATCTTCTGGATAACTTGCTGCATCTTCTACATCAGCACTTGTACTTTTATAATACGGAGATGGCTACCTTCCTGAAACCTCATGAAAACCTAATTTTCTGCCAGCCTCAAAATTTTCTTCTGTAGCTTCCTCACCACTCTCAGCCTTCACAGAATTGAAGAGAATTATGACCTTGCTCTGAATTAAGTTTTGGCTTAAGGGAATGTTTTGGCTGGTTTGATCTATCCAAACCTCTAAAACTTTCCTTATATCAGCGATAATGCTGTTTTGTTTTATTGTCTGTGTGTTCACAGGAGTAGTAATTTTAATTTCCTTCAAGAATTTTTCCTTTGCATTCACAACTTGGCTAACCCTTCAGAGCAAGAGGCCTATCTAGGCTTTCACCATACCTTCCTCACTGAGCTTATACATTTCTAGCTTTGGGGTTAAAGTGAGAGGTGTGTGACTCTTCCTTTCATTTGAACAATTAGAGGCCATTGTAGACTTATTAATTGGCCTAATTTCAATATTACTGGGACTCAGGGAATAGGGAGACCTGATGAGAGGGACAGACTGGCCGGTGGAGCTGTCAGAACACACACAACATCTATTAATTAAGTTCATCATCTTACATGGGTGTGGTTTGTGGTGCCTCCAACAATTACAATAGTTACATCAGAGATCACAGATCACATATCACCATAACAGATATAATAAAAATGAAAAAGTTTAAAATATTGTGAGAATTGCTGAAATGTGACACAGAGACATGAAATGAGCATATGCTGTAGGAAAAATTGGGCCAATAGACTCACCGGAGGCAGGGTTGCCCCAAACCTTTAATTTATAAAAAATGCAATGTCTGTGAAATGCAGTAAAGCAAAGCACAATAAAACAAATTATGCCTGCATACAATTTTTCCTTATTCATTGTTTCTCCTTACATATAGTATCAATTGCTCCATGCATTTTTCTACTGTGACTTTATTTTTTTGTCTCCTATGTCTTTACTTTTCTGCTTCTAACACCTGCCGCCAACTCTATGAGTTTCTCATTATTATTCTCAAGAGCATTAGTCACTTTATCATCCTTGTTGAGCAGAATGTTCATGCCTGGCCAGTTAATTGGCCACTAGTGAGCCTTTATATTGTATATATGAGGACTATGTAGTAGCATGTCATTTACTAGATAGAGAATATTTTTGATAACAATTTCCTTGACTGGTAAAATGTCACATGACCTTAAGTTTTATTAGAAATAATAAATGGTTATTAAACTCTCTGTCTTCAAGGCTTTCTCAAAATGTTAGCATCTATAAATGGAATAATTATACTATTGCCACGGATTTTTCAGAAAAATACAAATGTGAATCAGAAGTTATAATACAATTGAAAAGGAAATGAGTGTTTCTACTGCACTTTCTCTTTATTAACTAAAATACACATTGATCTCTTATTTTAGGATATTTTATTTGGCCTGTTCTACTATCAATCACTCTATAAGTCATAGGAGATGAATGATGTCATTCAATTCAATTTTCTCTGTTATCATTTTGTTGCAAGTTTTATAGTAGAGAAAAAGAGTTCTATATAATCTCTAGGTACTGCTGAGTCTGCTGTGTTTATGAGTCCATCTAATCCTTACAACCACATTTCAGGTTGACAATTCTTAAAACATCAGTGGATATGGATGCCAATTTCATGAAATATCCTTGAAAATAATACATCCTGAGCTATTTTTATAACTTACAGTATTCATCCTGCACAGACGAAATAGCTTCAACATTCTTTCATTTCTGTTCAATCAGGTTCCACAAATTTGTATTCCTATGCAAGCCTCTTTCATTTAGTCACAGCATTACAGAAACCAAAAGCTCAAATGCCTCTAAAAGTACTGAATGGATTCCTGTCAAAATAGAAGCTCAGGCTCAAAGCTTGGCATCTGCCCTAAGAAAAACTGAGAAGTGTGTAATGGCAACAGAAGAAGAGAGGATACATTAGAAATAGCACTGGTCTTGGTCTCACATATTTCTATAGGAAATCTTGATTCTGCTGCTTTCTGGGTGTGTGATCTTCACTTGTCAGTGCCCTCAACAATAGCACAAATTAGATTCAACATTCATTACAACCAGCTGAAAATTCTCATTTTGTTCCATCCTTATTTCAATGCCTGTAATTTCAGGTTGTCTCTGGTGAACTCAGAGCCCTCATTGGGACCACACTCTATGAGCCCACCAGGCTATGCAGTGTCTTATATCCTTCTTCTTCTCTCATGTCCCAAATCCAGATTGATATTTTCATTGTCTTATTTCAAATAGTAAGTCTATTTCATAATACTAATGCTACAGACTGAATTGTGTACCTCAAAATTCATATGTTGAAACCCTAACCCCCAATGTGACAATATTTGGAGATAGGGTTTTTAGGAGGTTTTTAAAGTTAAATGATGTCATAAAAGTCTGGCCATAATTTAATAGAACTGGTAGTCTTATAGCAAGAGGAAAAGAGAGAGATCTCTATGCCTCTCCATGAGCACAAAAATGAGGTCATGTGAGTGCACATAGCAACGGTGGCTGCCTACAAGTCAAGAGAAGAGGCCTCAGAATGCAGCCTAACTTGCCAGCACCTTGGTCTTGGTCTTGGACTTCCAACCTCCAGAACTGTGAGAAATAAATTTCCATTGTTTAAGCCATCTGGTCAATTAGTCATAGGAGATGAATGATGTCATTCTATTCAATTTTCTCTGTTATCATTTCGTTGCAAGTTTTATACTAGAGAAAAAGAGTTCTATATAATCTCTAGGCACTGCTGAGTCTGCTGTGTTTATGAGTCCATGCAATCCTTACAACCGCATTTCAGGTTGACAGTTCTTAAAACATCAGTGGATATGGATGCCAATTTCATGAAATATCCTTGAAAATAATACATCCTGAGTTATTTGTTATTCACTGTGGTATTCCTTATGACAGCCCAAGCAGATAAATATAATTAACCCCTAACCTTCCACCCCCTACTGCACAACCTGCTGGGGTGACCACATCTGCATTTGTCAAGAGCCTCTTTAGACATTCTTAAACCAATGGAATGGCATTAATAACAGGAATGGAATGTTGGACACGGGACATGTCAATGAAATAGAAATTAGGGTTAATATAAAGAAAATCCAGGAGCAGATATAAGTAAGATTCTTCCAACAAAGGGGGATAGGTGGAAAGTGACAAAAGTTATAAGTGAAAATAATATGTCTAATGGCTCTCCTGTTCTCTTTCCTTGGTTTTCAAAAAAACTGTTGACTAGTTAAAAAGTGAAAGAAAGAGTACATTTAATTTTTACTGAATTATTTAACATAAATAATTTAATTTTTTCCTTTGCTCTGAAGAAGTTCTGAGTAAATGACATAGAAATAACTAGAAGAAAAAATGTAACAATTAAGTATTACAATGTCGAATAACATACATTTTGTTATAATAAAAAAGGAAGTAAGGATCAGAATAAAATCTACATAGAATGAAAGTATACCAGGAAGACAAACTCATATAAAATATGTAAAGATTTACCTTTAATTTATAAATGAGCTAGATCACATTAAAATATTGCAAAATAAAGGAAACAACTTTAATAAAAATTAGAAAAGCTTAGAACAAGTGACAGAACTTAGGAAAAATTATATAGTAAATATTACTTAGAAATTAAAATAGACTAAATAAAACACAAGAGCAAATGAACATAAATTATGAAATATAATATATATGTAATTATGTAATATTAGTATAATATAATATATGAGCTAAATATATAACATAAATATTAACATTTAAGTTATGAAATAGAATATTAAAATAGGAAAAATTAAAAATCAAGAATAAATGAAAGGATTAGATAGGAAATTAGAACTATTGTTTGGTAAAGAAAAGTCAACATATAAATAATAGGAATCTCTAAAGAAAAAACAAAACAAAGCAAGGGTATTAAATAAATACTAAAATACAGCAAGTGACCTATAATGAAAAAAATTTTACTGTCATCAAACTTTTAAACAGCAGTGATTTATACCAAAAGAAAATTGAGTAATATATTAAAATACTCAAGAAAAGAAAATGTGAGCTACAAATTTTATATCTAATGACACTGACTTTCTCACATAAAGGTCACAGATAAACTGTTGTTGACATGTAAAAATTCAGGGCATATTGCACCCTTTCCTAAGCAATCTTCTAAAGGGAAAGGTTCAGGAAACCAAGTTGAGGAGGGAGAAATTGACATAAAAATCAGTGATGAACATTAAGTATATAATTACTTATAGAATGAATCCTAAATTAAAGTTAAAAGGAAGAGAGTAAGGTATGCTCAGACCACATAGATACAGTACAATAATAGTAAAAATTGGAGCAGGAGTATGACAATAATATAGGAAAAAGTATTTTTTGAGAGTTCTCTGTGGGTGTTATAGTATTAATATTGTTATTCTAAAACTGCACTATCTGTGTGAAAAATAGATAAGTACTTAGGATATATTCTAATTCTGTAATTCCTTGTGTCTTTCAAAACTAGGATTCTGATTCTTTGTGAAAAAGAAAGAAGATTCAAATGTATTACAAATGATTAATTTAAATAGTCTGCAATATTAAATTTGAAATGAAAGTGTAAGTATGGAATCAAGAGTATCCTCATTTATACACATATAAATATATATACTATGTAATGTGTATGTGTGTATATAAATGTGCATGTGCATATATATGTGTGTATGTAAATGTGTGTGTGTGTGTGTGTATGCATTCCTAGCTTGCCCATCAAAGGACCTAGAAACAACAGCCAACTCAGGAACGATGAGAATTCCTAGCATCTATCATCAAGGCTGTAGTCTTGAAATACTATTTCTGATCAAAATACTAGCGCAGCTTAGAAAAATGTCTGATGGCATATCTGGGGCAGCAAATGTTCAAGCTAAGTGTAGAATACTTTGTTATATCAATTGGTAATAAAGCTATTAAAGATTATTAGGGAAATGTTAAAAATTACTAGGTATGTCAAATGTAGGCAATTTGAAGAAACTCCCACTGGCCATGGATAGGATAATTTATCCTTTAATGAGAATAATTAAAATTGACTTAAATTCATCAATATACTATATTGAAAGCAGATAAATAAGGGAAAAAATAAACATGTATTTTATACCACTGAATAACTAAAAACAGATAAGAAGAGTGGCTCTTGATAATAGTATTTCAATGGAAATAGGCAAGAAATGGTAGAATTGGAATACTACTAATTTGTAATCTCCAATGAATTAACAGATCTAAGCATTGACCTAGGCAATGATCTGCGAATGTCACAGAAAGAGAGAGGCAACCACACATTACGTGCATCTCTAAGAAAGGAATCAATACCATTATAGTCTTGTCAAAGGGGTTGAACATGAGTCTGATTAAGCCTCTAGGTTTACCTATTAATTTGTAGAAAATATGCAGAAAATACACAAATCTTTACCAAGGGTATGAAATTGATAAAATTCAGACTCTGTGAAATTCTATGGGTCAAATAAATGATTCAGTTTCTTCAACTGATAAATTGTAAGGGCAAAAGAATGGAGGGGAAACCTGTAGATTAAAGACAATTAAAAAGATACCAAATGTTTTAAAAAGTTGGTCAAAGCCTACAGTGTTTGGAGATGAACAGTTTGGTGATACAAACTATAAAGAAACACATGGAAGTGGTTATCATAAAAGTTAAGAGATTAGTTACATTTAGGGGAAGAGGTGGAAATGATGGAGCTTGGGAACATATAGGGGCTTCTAGGGTGGTTGGCAAAGTTCTTGATCAGTGTGGTGGTTACAGGGGCATTTACTATCATTACTAAATATGCTCAATCCAGGTAGTAATATCACAAAATAAAAAGTGGATTTCCTCTTTTAGCAGCCCTCTACCTCTTCTCTAATAGTGTTATCACTTGTAACATAGTCACATATATCTTCCCAGATATTTTTCTAAACTTTTACATGTATGACAAATAGATAGATAGACATAGATAGGTATATATATATATATATATACACAATAATAACTATTAATATAAGGGTTTTTTTGTTTTATAGCAATGCAGTCAACCTAAATATTACCCTTCAACTTCCTTTTCTTACTGAATAATATGTCCAAACTATATCTTTTTTTTTATCATTTCATCATATAATGGGGGTACAAATATTGTTAGGGTTACATACATTGCCCCTACCACTCCTCACCCCCACCCCTTTGCCAGAGCTTCAAGCGAGTCCAATCCCCAGGTGGCGCACATGGCACACATTATGTAACTCTATACTTCCTCCCCAAACTATATCTTCTATTAACTAGCTACCTTCACCTCACCTTTTTGAATGGCCATATAATATTTCTTAGAATGAACATAAAATTATTTATTTCATTTTTTTGTTAAATATTGTATATTTACAAACCATTATAAAAATATGAAACACCAATGATACAATGAAAACTCATATTCTTATCATCTAGTTTAAAAAATAATTCAATATCTTTGAAGTTCTTGATATGCCAGACATTATCCCATCCTCTTTCATGGGTTGTTTTACAGATCAACTTGGTTATAATCAAAGTTTTATGTTCATAGCTTCAAGCTTTTATTAAATTTCTTTAAAGATATTATGAATGTTTATTTTAAAGTTTGTGTCTGATAATTCCAATGTCCACAGTCTTGAGATGCTTAGATTATGCAGTCTATGCAAGATATCATTTGGGCAAAATATCTTGTTTTCTTGTGCATTTTGTGACTTTCTTTTACTGTGAGTTCCTAGTTTTTGGATATTTATTTATGGGAATTCAGTTTGAGGCTTGGGTTAAAGGCTTGAGTTTTTTTCTTAGTGGAATTTTTCATATGCTTTTGATAGACATCTGGGTAAGCTACTAACCTGAAACCACTTTCAACTGAACTCTCAACTTGACATTGGGACTTGAATTTTCTCATCACTGGCTTGTCAAAGTCCACTGAAGGGTACATGGAACAAAGTGCAAAGTGAATAAAAATAGCCAAAATAGCTATATTTAATACTGTGATGAGCACTTTAAAATGTGAGCTACAGAAATGTGACTGTGTTTTTTGTTCTATAATACTGGCAGCTTTCTTGGATTTTATATGTTAATTTTATACTCAAACAACTCTAGAAAGCCAATATTAACAATATTCTATAGTTAAGGAAAACAGAAGTTCATAAATTTAGCTAACTCCTGCCACAGTATTCTCAATTGGTTCCTGGTTTTTCTACTACATCGCATACCATAAGGCCTGGAGGTGGTATAATTGTCTTCCTTCCTTCTCATCACCACTTTTGGTCCATTTCTCCTCTCTGCTCTTCAAATTTTGGGTACTTTAGAGTGCCTGCTCTCAGACTAGATCATTAGTTCTCCTTTTTGCTGTCATCTAATCTCCAACATTCTTCTCTTGGTTTTTAACTATCTTACTACCCAGCTCATTCTCTTTCTAACTTTATTTCTATTATTATTCTGTGTGACTTCAATCTCCATTTTATTGATGTGTTCAATACTTCAGCCTCTCAAAAATCTCATATATAAGCACCCTACTCTGACCACTACATGCTCTCTTTCAAATTCACATTAGCTTCTTCTCTCCAACAATTCTTTTGCCTCCACTGAAACATCCAATCCTTTGACCCAACCTATTCTTCACTGTCATCTGCCTTATCTGTTTTCTCAATTTCCTCTTTACCTATGTTAGCCTCCATGATTAATCACTTTAATCACTCTCTTGCAGAGAGCCTCAACTCCTTTGCCTTTCTCTAGTGCTTTCAAAACTTGCCTGGCAAAATGCCAAACCCGATTAAGCTCATCATTCTGCTTACTCTGTGCATGTACTTGAATACCTGACAATGCCTGGAGAAAAAGCAAACCATGCTGACTGCTTTGCACTTTAAATTTCAGTCACTAATCTTAGTGGGCACTCAGGAATACTAAGCATTCCCATTATATTTCCCTAGTAAACTTACTTGCCTAGTCATCAAAATGATTCTTATATTTCCTCTCTCACATCTCTTAAACCTTCTCACTCTCTTCACTGACAGTAAAATCTATTCTTGCTTCACTGATAACATAGAAGCCACCAGGATACAATGTTCTGGTCTTTTTATCATCACATCTTTCAGCTTCCATTTATATGCACGCATTATTCATTGAACCAGTTATGATGTTTTTGCCAGAAAGCAGCAACACACTATTAAAATAGGTTTTAAAATGAAGTTTTTAATATCACATTAAAGAAAACCAGAGATGTGTGTTTTTAGGATTGGTTTAATCTATGGCTCAAAAATAGGGCCCTGGGTGGCTTCTTTATAATCTTCTCAGTCATAAGATAGTGGCTGCAGTTTGAACATCATGTCCCAATATATCGAAATAATAGATAGTAGGAGTTTCTCTCTGCATGGCTCTCTCTTTCAATCAAAGAGAAAAAAATTCTTTAAACTTTCAAACAACTTTCCCTTGTATCTCTTTGAGCACAATTTGAATTGTATGCCCACCACTAAAACAATCATTATCAAAAAGCAAATATCCAAGACTAGTTAGGCTCAGTCCATTGAAGTCAGTCTGTTGATCCTGGTCATATCTTAACATAATTTGGATTATGTTAGAAAGGATGAAGGAGGAAATAGAAATTTTGGAGACAAGCAATATTATGTGTGACTCCTTTATATTTTGCTTTCTCCAGTGCTACAATGGATAGCTTTTCCCTAAACTTATTATAGACTTCACTTATGTACTTGATCCCATCTCTTCTTGCTTGCTCAAGGATTTTGTCTCTCAATCTCTATTTTCTCTGCATCAACAATTTTTCCCCTTCTAAACAATTAGTGCCATAAATGTACAAATATGTTATAATGTTTCTTAGCTGGCGATTTCTTCCTTTGACCTGAAGATTCCCTCCAATTATACCAGAGAAATAATTTTTTTTCAAACTGTTGTTTATAATCACTATCTCCACTTTCTGTTTATTCTCCCTAGTCATATTAAATTATTGGTAATCTACATTACATTTTAAGATCTTTTAACTAACTAAAATTGTGACAATCATCACAGTATACTCTCATCACAAGCACTCTGAATGTATTTTCCTAAGTTCCATCAACTTTCTTTTCTTGCTTATACCTTTAATTTAAAAATTATATTCATTCTTTCAATTAACACCAAATAGAAGAAATGAGGCTGAGGAGAGAAAATTGAAGAATAGAAGGAGATACTGAGGCTCTGGAAAACATCAGTAAAATGCTTGGGAAAGTGTAGGAAAGGATGGAGTCAAGGGAAGTCATCTTTATATGAGAGACTATCATGGTCATTGGCTTTAGAGGGTGGTGTTTTAATAAATGAAGGCAGAATTCATTCATATTTTTGTGGACTCTAATTTATCTATTAAAATGTTTTGCTTATAAATAAGTATGAAATAGCTATTTGTCATATTTAATTTTTCAACTTGTACAGTATTTTCAGAAACACTAACCAAATATCACTTGGTGAGGTAGACTAAAAAAGAATGATTATCTTTCTTTTAACTACATGTGTGATTCGGGCCCAATCATTTAACCTTTCTGAGACCTAATTTCATCATCAGTAAAATGGGAATATAAATAACGTTGTAGTGAGTATTGAATTAATTCAGAACCCAGCACATAGCAAGCATATTTGTGTTAGCTGTTATTGTTGTTATCAATATTATTTTAAAGGCAGGAAAACTGAGGTTCAGAAAGGTTAGAACTATTCAACTGGACAATGATGAATTCTTGATCAAAATCCAGATCTTTTCATTTCAATCCAATGATCTTTCTACTTTATCATATTGTGGGACAAAGTAGGTATCACTTAGAATGGATTTTAATATAAATTCAATTCCAGACAAACTTTTATTTCCTTTGGGAGACTGATATTTGTCTTCTTTCCTGACAATGGGAATTAAAAAACTGATTAGCTTTACCTCTGTTCACTGGCTGCTGAGAAGCTGAATCAAATTTAAAGTGCAATCATAGTAATTATCTGTCTTTATTGCCTTTATCTTCATTGCTTTTATCTATGTCTTATTTGTATTCTGTTTTGCCCTGGTAATTACTTTTTACATATATTTTCTTATTAGCTGTCCTGAATTTCTTAGAAGAATTACTCACCATTGTTGAACAAATAAATCTCTGCTACTACTCTTGTTGGAACTTGCAACATAGAGTTGCCCATGTGAGAAGTAGATCAATTGCAAGCCAAAGCCTACAATTTGGAGCTTCCACCCTTGTGGCTCTTTATTTAGAGCTCATAATTGAAACCACTATTTGTTTTCTCAGTCTGTGATGTCTTAATATATGCAGAATGATTCTTTCAATTGTCAGTTACACAAGCTTCTTTTTATTTCTAAGGCTCAGCTGCTCTGGGGGACAACAGTCTTTTTTTTGAAGTGCTCACACCAGGGTTCTCCAAAATTAACACATTTGCCACAGAGCTTATGCATTTTTTTCAATTTCTATCTTTTTTTAGATTAAGAAATAATATATATATATACATAGCAAACTGTATAAAGTATATTACTCTTAATTATGCAGTATAAGAATTATTTGCATATGTGTGCATTCTTTTAACCACCACCTAGATGAAGATATAAAATATTTCTAGCACTCTGTAAGATTCCTTTATACCCATCTTGTCTAGACTACCTTCCCCAATAGGTAACCACTATTCTGAATTCTATTATCAACAGTTAGTTTTGCCTGTTCTTGAATTTTCTATAAATGAATTCAGACATACAGTATGAACTTTTTTATTTGTCTGGCCTTGTTTTTATTTTTTTTTCTTGGTACCTCTATGAGATTCATTCATTTTTTTCTTGTACCTGTATTCTGATGTTTTTATATGAAAATTTTATATTGGATGGAAATCCATCTTGGTATCGATGTGATACAAGAAGAGGAAAAATTGTGAAAACAATTTATTTTAGTTTCTCTAATTCCTGAGTTTCTATTTATTTCCTCAATTCTTTATGTAAAAAATATGACAGAGATGGAGGTTTTGCAAGGGAATGAGAAAGGAAACTAATATACCTAAAATACAAGAGTTAAAAGGATAGAATAAAATAATTTCATTTACTATTAAAAATATTTCTCTACACATATCTTCACAATCGCAAAACTAATAGAAATTTTAGTTTTCTTTACAGCGCATTCTTATTTACTTTGAATCCACAGCAAAATAGAAGGAAGCGAAGGTTTATTTAGCTGTGGACATCCCTACATACTATTTTTCTCCCCAGGCCTAATTTGTATTCTTTTACATTCAATATTGCTCCATCTTTCCTTTGCTTATCTGAGGTAGATGCAAAGGATACTCAGAGCTTTTCCAACTCTGATATTATCTGGAGCACACTGGTGATTTTCCTCTACATGTATTTACTGTTTTCCCTATGCACACAAAATGTTCCCTTTCTAATCTTGTGTAAATAGTGATACCTCATAGCAATGTTGGCTTTCAAAGATCTTCCAGATTTTCTTCTCTTTACAAATTTATCTGAACCATTCTACACACAGGTTTCATGTTATCTTATTTGCCAATATTGCTGATAGATTAAAATGTATAAAAAAGGTCAATATGGTTTCCCTCTTCATCTTTTCTCCTTTTATCTACATGCTTCATTTTTTACCAAATTTTTATAGAGATATGATTACTTGTTGGGTTCATCATTTTATTATCATTCCTCACTTAGGTTAGAGTCTATATATGAGTTTTAAATTCTTATCTATTTTCTTTCCAGTGATACAGAATCGGAGTATATACTTCTGTATTACAAATGAGTGAAATAATATTACTGATGTGGAGGTAGGGGTGTGGGAAGGAGTGGAAAATTGTAACACTGCTTTTTAGTTATCCTTGGGGCTGAAGGTTTTGCATATTGATAAAATCAACTTACTATGATGCAACATATTTGTATTATGTTATTTCAAATATATTTTAAATTTTTAAAGGCTATCAAGAAAATTATAGATGTAGAAATGTCATCAATTTTCCTAAGTCTTGTACTCATGAAGCTTTGAGTAGATTCTGGAATCAGAAAGTAGCAAATCATCCAAAGAAATTCCCCATTAAGGGTTATGGGGGAAAACATGCTTTATCACACTTATTTTTTTAAAACAGAGGACCTAGAAAGGCTGTTCCTATAGTATTCAGTTACTGGAAAAGACCTCAGAGGTCATCTGATCTGATCTTACCTATCCTATACTCACTTATTTTCTACAACTCCCCACAAGTGATTAGAGGTGCTTCTTGAATACTATCAGTAGCTGGAAATCTCAATCTGATATAACACACGTGCTGATCTGAAGCACCTAGCATTTCAGGAATCTATTGATGTAGAACAATCCTGCATTATAAGGACTTTTAACAACTATAACTAATTATTTCTTGCAATTATGTAGATTAGAAATTTGGGCAAGAATCAGCAGGGCTATCCCTCTAATCTGCATATTATCAGTGGGATTCCTCACTCAGCTGGTTCTGGCCTCAAGATGCAAGAAGGCTTTTATACCTGGCACTTAGTGTTTCCCCACAGTCTCACTCTTTCTTTATGGTGTCTTATCCTTCAGGATCTGCATGGCTCTTTCTCCAGCAGGATAATCTGTCACTCCTTGTAGCATGGCAGGTGGCTTCCAAGAAAGAGGAAGGAAGTTGCAGACATCTTGAAGTCTAGGTCCAGAACAGGTTTGTCACCACTCATCACTTCTTTCACATTCTATTATTGGTTAAAACAAGTCATGAGTAGCCTAGATTCAAGGGGTAGGGGGACAGAAATAGACTTCACATCTTGATTATAGTAGCTACACAATCTCATTGCCAAAAGTTGTAGAATAGGAGCTCTCATTGCAGCCACCTTTAGACACACTGGACATACATCCTGAATGCAATACCATTGCCCAGGACTACCTCTTACCTTACTCTCTGCCAATCCCTCCTCCTGGTTGTTTTCATTCTGAAGCTCTTTCTACTCAGTTCTAAAGATTGTCTGACTCAAGCTTTATGAACTCTAATCCTGATTCCTCATTCTGGCCCAGCTGAGTTTGATACACACTGTATTCTTCTGCAACACCGTTTTCCTTATTCTTTTAAGTGCCTGAGGTAAAAATTCCCACATCCTACTGGAAGGTGGGGAAGAATTGAACTCATCTCATATCATGTTGAGACTCCTTTACCTGTCAAAAACATTTTATACAGAGTGAACTACAATTCAATTCACTGTAAATATTATAATTTTTCTAGTTCTATGTATAAGAGCTATTTAAATACTAAAGACAGCTGTAATGATCCCAGCAATACTTTTGCCTACTCTTTGCTAAACACTCTTGTCTTCTGTGATTGTTTCCAAACTCTTCACTAGCCTGACCATTCTTTTATAGATGGGCTTTACTTGGATGATATATACACATATATCTTAAAGCTGCGGTTGGTCCCCAAACACCAGGCTGTGGACCGGTACTGATCTGTGGCTTGTTAGAAACTGGGCCCCACCACAGCCTGAGCTCCACCTGCGGCCTACCACAGTCCATGGAAAAATTGTCTTCTGTGAAACTTAGGAACTAGCTGCAAAGCAGGAGGTGAGCAGCAGGCTAGTAAGAGAATCTTTGGAAGTTTCATCTGTATTTACAGCAGCTGCTCCCCATCGATGGCATCACCACCTGAGCTCCCCGTTCTCCCTCACAAACCCCTCTCCCATCTCTGGAAAAATTGTCTTCCATGAAACTGGTCCCTGGTTCCAAAAATTGGGGTACCGCTGTCTTAAAGCAGGCGCAGTTCACTTGGAGAGTCGAAACAGTACAATAGATGATGTCATCTATGCTGTAGTTCTGGACACTATAAATCTATTGACACTGTTGTCTTATATTGAGCTCATGATCAAACAAAATCTTTAAGTTTTGTTTATATTTTCTGTTCAGACATCTCTACACTCAATATATCCACAATGTTGTGCATAAACCTAGTGTGTATAAACTTATGTGAAGTACCTGGGGACATTTAGGGGAAACATTGAGAATGTAAATTCACCTTACTCCATTCAGGTAGTACCCGAAAGCCAAATTAAGAGATATATACATCATCGGATAGAACTTCTAAGTATGAAATCATAATTTTTGATGCCTCTAAGATTTACTTCTTCATTCTCCTTACTCTGTAAACATACCAATCTTGAATACTTCTAGGTAATAGCTGTAAGCTATTTCATAATGGGTGGGGGGAACTGTACATATCTGGTTATTAAGCAAGGTCATTAACTCTGCATGTTTTACAATAAGAGTGTTTCTATTCTTAATACAACTTTTAGACATAATGGAGCCTTTATAAAATGTCCTCAAACAGTCACTTGTCATAAAATTCTGAGGCAAGGATTTTTTATGGGTCTCAACTCCTATTATTGTGTTTTATTAAAATGTGATGAAAGTTTATTATTTTGTGTTAAGAAAAGTCTTGACATTGTCAATTCATTTTTCTAATACCCAAGTTTTAAACCTACATCCTAGGATATGTTTATTTATTCGGTTAACATGTTAGTTTCTTCTTTCTGTAGTATAACTATTCATAATTATCACTTCATTTTCTCAATTCACTCATTCAACAAGTGCACTGGATGGAGGGCCCATACCAGTGAGCTAGGCAGGCCAGTTCCATGTTTCTGTGAAGTTTACATCCTTATGGGGGAAAATAAATAACTAAACAAACAAATATGTGCTATGATTTTACATGTAGTTCTATAAAGAAATGAAACAGAGAATTAGAATGAGAAGTGATCCAAAGCAAGGAAAAGTGAATGGGAGGAGGAAAAGTGAAAGGCAGTCAGGGACGGGCTCTCTCAATCTGAGCTGGTGGAATCTGGACAGAGATCTGGCTTCTGAGATGTGTGGGCAGAGCAGTTAAGTCAGAGGTACAGAAGGTGCAAAGGCTTCAGGATGGATCACATTTCGCATGTTCCAGAAGCACTAGGAAGTCAGGGTAAGCCAAGGGGGAGTGGTAGGAGCTGAGATAGAAAAAATAAGTAGGAAGGGCAGCTTATGAAGTGACTGGCATTCTATGGCACATACATTTAGCTTTTAGTTTCAATGTAAATGCAATGGAAACTGTAGCAGGTGCTGCTGCTGCCACACTTAGAAATATTTTTCTGAACCAATCATCAGGTGTGTTAGTCAGGGTTCTCTAAAGAGACAGAAGCAAAAGGATAGATAGATAAGTAGTTGAGAGAGTATTTATAATTAACCATCACATAAGGTTACTTAGAAGGCTGCTAGTTTTGAGTAGGATCTACAGCAAGAGACAATTTTTTGGCAAATTCATATTGTGGTGCCAGCAGTCTTGCTGCTTGGTCCATATGATTTGGCACATTCCATGGTTCTAGAAATATCTGTGGTAAATCATGGCAATATGTTCAGTGTCAGACCAGCGCCAATATGAAAGCTGCAAAGCAGACTCTTTGAGTTCTGGACCAAGGTCACACATTATGCATAAGAGAAATAAATGTTCATTGTTCAAAAAGCATCTCCTGGCATAGGATTGGTCTCTGGTAAAGATGGTGCCTGACCATAGCACATAGCACTTGCATGTCTATGCAAGTAGAGCCACTCATCCTAAGCTAGTCCTTTTCACCCACCAAGTTATAAGGTCTGGCAAGAATAACAATAGTTCATCATACAGGAGAAGTGCTACACTTGGGCTCAGCCCTAAGCAGATGGCTCAGTGCCCCCATGACATCTGTTCCACCAATGACTCTTCCTCAGTATAATTACATGCAGAGTTTCATGGGCTGTTCATAGGGACCAGAAAAACCTGGCAAGGTTCAAAGGTAAACGGACCTCCAGAATCTGACATAGTTTCTTTGCCTGGCCAAACTTTAGACAAGCTCCTGAACCTCCTCCTAGGCCTACCTGCATACTTTCTTGTAAAATCCAGTTTTAGCAAAGAACACAGCTAAGTCAGTTTACCAAGAACTTCCCATCCTTGCTATCTGAAACTCCAATATGGGATTGAATTTCTCATCATCCACCACTCCCCAGGTGATGTCTGATCAGCCTGGCCTACCTTCAGCAAAAATCCTGTTTAGCCAGAATCCCACCCTGCCCCATGTATCCTCTGAGTAATTTTCCATCTACTGATCTCCACCCTGCTCCCTGGCCATAAATTCCCACGTGCCCATGATATTGGGGTTGGACCCAATCTCCGTCCCCTACTACAAGACCTCTGTTGTAGTGGCCTCTACACTTTTTATCATGATGGTTCTGAATAAAGTCTTCCTTATTGTGCTTTAACAAGTATCATTGAATATTTTTTTTCTTTTACACAACAGAAAAAATTGTACACAAATGTCCATAGCAACATTATTCATTATAGCCAAAAAGTGGAAACAACCCACATGTCCATCAACTGATTAATAGAGAAAAAAATATAGTATATCCATGAATGGAATATTATTCAACCATAAAAATTAATTAAGTGTTGATACATGCTAAAACATGAATAAACCTTGAAAACATTATGCTAAGTGAAAGAAGTCAGTTAAAAAGGACCACATATTATATGATTCCATTTATGAGAAATGTCCAGAGTAGGCAAATCTATAGAGACAGACAGTAGATTAGTGATTGCCTAGGACTTGGGGAAATGGAGGGATTGGGGTTGATGGATAAGGCATTGATGCTGTCTTTTTGAGGTAATGAATATTCTAAAATTTTGATAATGAATGTATAATTTTGAGAATATATTAAAAGCCATTGCATCGTACTCTTTACATGAGTCAATTGTGTGATATGTACATTACATTTCAATAAACCCATTTTTTTTAAAAGACAGAGTGGTTTGTTATGATGCTGGAAGTTTAAACTAGATTATTTATGCACTTCAGCTCCAGGTAGTGTGGTCTTGAAAGACAGCAGTGATGGGAAATGCTCAATGGGCAGAAAACTGAACAGGATACCTGGTTATTAATTTAGAAAGGAAAGAGAAGTGGTTGAAGCTAAGGATATATCCATATTCCTAATCTCTGGCAAATACTTTTGGCTGATTGGCAAGGGATTTGGAGGGAACAAGCCTTAAAGATCAGGCACTTATGTCTGAGAAGGAAGCATGTGAATGAAACTATGGGAATGAACACAAAATATGTGGATGTTTTTGTCTCTCATTAATGACTACCAGGAATATTCATTGCACTGATTAAACAGGTAGATAAGATGATTGTCCCAGGGAGATCAGTCAGTTTCTGCACTCAAGTCTTCCATTATTTGCACAATGGAACCCCACATGGAGAGGCCCTGGGAGCAAGGATGGAGACTGTCCATGGATCCAAGGCTGATCTAGCTACTGCTGCTGCAGAACAGCTGATCAGCTTCAGAGAAAAACACTGAGGCCCCATTTTTCCAGGAGATTAACATGCAACTTGGGGTAAGTTGATTACATAAGACATCTTCCAACCTTGGAGGGGCATCAATTTATTGTTATTTAGATTGATACATATTTTGGGTTCTTTTCATGCCAATAGTGCCTCAGCTAGCAATACTATTCCAGGGATTATAGAATGTCTGATTTATCAAGATAAGATCAGCCTAATATACCTTGGACCAAGGAATTCTTTTTTGTTGAAGAATGTGTGACAATGGGCATATGAACCTGAAATACACCAGTCGTGCCTTCTAGCATATCATGGACATGCTAATGGTTGCTAAAATATTGGGCTGGTGTGGGAGGCAGAATTCTAACATGGGTCCCCAAGATTCCTAGCCTCTGGTGTATACACACCATCTCCCAGTTATTTAAATAAACACTAATCTAGATATTGCTGTGAAGGGATTCTGCATGGGTAATTTATGTCTCAAATTAGTTGAATTAAAGATAGGGTGATTATCTGGGTCGGTCCAATTGCTTGAGCCCTTAAAAGCAGACAATTCTGTCAGGCTAGCAACAGGAGAAGTCACAGATTCAAAGTACCAGTATAATTGGATGTACTGCTGCTGTCTTGAAATTGGAGGAAGCTACTTGGCAAGGAATGGGAACATCTTTGAGCTGAGCATGGCCCCCAGATAACATGCAAGGAAATGGGAGACTTTAGTTCTAAAACCACAAGAAACTGCATTTTGCCAGTAACCTGAATGAGCTTGGAAGTGGATTTTATTCCCCCTGAGCCTCCAGATGAGAACTCAGCCCAGCCAACACCTTGATTTCAGCCTTGTATACCCTGAACTCAGCCAAGTTGTGTTGAACTTCTGACCTGCAGAACTGTGATCTAATTAATGCCAGTTGTACTAAGCCACCAAATTTGTGGTGATTTGTCATAAAGTTAGAAGAAACTAACACAGATGGTCTCTGAGAGGTATATCTAGAATGTCAATCTTGTAGAGCAATGGACTCTCTTTCAAGCTGCAGTACACACATTTTACCCATGGCTACTATATGGTGTTATGTGTCAACAGATACAGTATAATTTGGTTTGGGAACAAAAGAGCAGAAGTAGGAATGGACTATCTCATTGTCACATCCAATGACCCACTTAGGAATTTGTACTTTAAATCTCTACAAAATTAGGCTCTTTTGGACTAGATTTCTTAGTTACAGGCATGGGATGGTGGGGCCTTCCACCAGGAGACACAGGTCAGGTTCCACGAAACCCAAAGCTACAGGGACCACCTGGTGATTTGTAGATGCCAATGCATCTAGAGATGCAATAGACAAAGAATAGAATTGCTGGCAATAATAATGAACTTATTTTCATGAAGAGTTAGAGCTGCTGCTATATAAAGGGGATAAACACAGTTATATCTGGAACTCAGGGGATTTACTGAGGCTTTCCTTGTTTCTTTTATGCCCAGTGATAGCTGTGATTGGGCAATTGCAACAACTATAGCCCGACAAAAGCATAGTCACCGGAGGTTCAGAGCCTTAAAAATAGAATATAGCAATTGACCCAATAGACTATCCACCCAGGCCAGTGGTTCTTAATCAAGAGTGAAGAATTTTGCACCTTAGGGGATATTTGGCAATATTTGAAGACATTTTTGGTGATCACCACTTGATGGGAGGTGTGCTGCTGGTTGAGGCCAAGGATGCTGCTTAATGTCCTAAAATGCACAGGACATCCCCCTTAATAAAGAAGTACCTGGCCCAAAAGTGTTAATAGTGCTGAGGTTGAATAATTCTGACTTAGATCAATGGAAATGCTGTCCACTTTTAAAGGAAATATAGAAGCAATGTTAGAGAAAGGAGATAATAAGTAGCAATGTCAGCCTCGTAATCAATTACAGCAGTGGCTTCTATTGTATGTATGTATATAAAGACGATGACAAGCCACTATTCTGAAATTAAGTAAGTTATTAATAGAACAGAGTAGTACAAAAGGTATACTGCCATTTAGTTCTCAGTGTTTCATTGTTTATCTCTTGGCACTTAACATTTACTGGCTTAACTTGCAATTGCCGGTGTCTCTGGTTCTTTACCTGAGTGCTCTCTCTGTATGTGTGTGTGTGCCCACTGTAGCCTGCTCCATCTCAGTGTGGAATTAATGCCTATATCCCCCAACCACCTCCCCTTGCAGGAACAGTCTCAACAATGATTAAGAGGAGTTGGTTTATTTGCTCCTCTGGTAGGATAACTGAGACATGTTCTACACATGCCTTCTACAATTCTCCATGGGACTCATTTCCACTTGCTCACAGTGGTCATGTTCCCTCATGATGCAATCATCCCTTAAAGCCCCCACTTTTCAATACTGCTACGTTGGGGATTAAGTTTTAACATGAGTTTTAGAGGGGACAAACATTCAAGCTGTAGCACTTGGTAATGTACCATTTATGGCTTCCTTCCTTTTTTTTTTTTTTATCTTACTTCCCTAGTTCCATATGAATGTTCCTTGGGATCACCTGTCCAATAAATTCTTTGTACTTTAATGCTTATCAAAGGACACTTCTGGAGAAACCCAAATGAAGACAGAAACCTTTACACAGTTTTAAATTGAGAAATGACATTATCTAAATGATATTTGTAAATGGCCACAATAGCTATTTTATGACAAATGGGCAGTTGGGAAAGAGTGCAATTAGGCAAAACAGACAGGAGGCTATTGCAGTAGTCCAAGACAGATGCTGGGAGCTCAAGCCCAAGTTTTAGCATCGGGTTGAGGAGGAACAATATACATGAAGGAGCGAGTTGGGAATAGAGAAAAGCATCAGGTTTTTGCATGAGTAATTAGATGTGTTCCAGAGAAAATGAGGAGAAAGCTGATAATGCAGAAGTACCAGGAAGATAGGATAGAACAGAAAGAATAAAAGCAACCAAAATGTTTGTACTCTCATATTTTCTTGAAATAAAATAAAAAAAAAATTGACATGTTCACTTTGTGAACTCTATTAGATGTCTACGGTTAGATGCTGAGCATTTGGAGCCAGGGAAGAGGTCAGAAAATTAAGTTTGGAATAATAAACATGTAAATGTAATTTCCTCTATTATTTAACCTGGGAAATAGAATTTCATAGTTAAGGGGAAAAGGGGAAGTGTGGGGGGAGGGGAGGGAGGAAGATGGCTGACCAAAGACATCAGCTGCCAGATTGTCCTAGAAGGAAAAAAAAATTTTAGATGAAAAAAAACAAAAAACATAGATTGAGTGTAATTCTCAGGGAAAAGTACCAGAATCTAGCAGAGATTCAATGGGAAGAAGTTGCAGACCAAAACAAGAAGGAGCAAGATATTAGCAGAGATCAATCCCTGAAAAGCCTGGAGCCTGGCAGAAAGGGTAGGTGGGGGTTTTGTTTCTTCTTCCCTCATATTTCTTAAAGTCAGCAGGCACTTAGGCTGCTAGAGAGCTTTTCTACCCTCATGAGCCCCAAAACTGCAGCTACCAGTGAACTGGGAGCTTCTTGAAGACAAAGCACCAGCCTGCCAGACCCCTCGGGTTGCTTCCTGCCACCATAGACCTGAACTAAGATGAAAAGGCACCATACTGCTTCTCCACCCATGTGTGCCTTTGTCCTCCCCAGGAAGCTTCAGTCCCTCAGTTTTCATCTTGCTAGTTCCCACATAAACACTTCCCAACTTTGGCCCAGACTGTGGGAGCCACAGGGGTTGGTGGGTTCTGGGGGCTCTGTGTGACCCTGGAGCTTGGACATTCTGGGTGGGCTACCTTCTAGGGAGAGGGACAGAGACGATCAGAGTGTGAGCTGTCTTCCATTCAGACTGTTTTCCTCCCTGACACTCCCCCATTCACTGCTGTTGAGAGGGAAAATGGAGCCCAGACTTTCAGAAGTAGCTGTTTTCCCTCTGTTGGGCAACCACCACACTGAGGTTTCCACAATGAGTGGGGTCCATACCTTTCTTCTTAAAAACCTGCAGTGGGCCAAGGGGTGCTCAGACTCTGAGCTCCCTGCCTGCCAGCCCTCCCCCGTGTTGCATGCTTGGATGTTCTAGCAGAGCAGGGAATACCCCAAAGCAGAAGGACATTAAACTTATTTGAGCACCCCATGGGCAACTCAGAACAAGCATGCTTCCCCCTGACACCCTCAGGGATTGAACCTGGGGGATTAGGGGACAGGCCCACAGGCCAGATCCCATATTCTCAGGACTTGATCGTGTTGCTTGGTGGCATGCAGGGAAGATTTGTTAACTAATCTTGAAAGGTGAGGGTGCCTACATAGGCAGAACTGAGAGGAGAGTGCAGTGTAGGTTTGAGCCACAGCACACTCATGGAGCACCATTCCCCATACAGGAAAGCTGTGCTCTCTGCCTCAGGTGGGATCCTTGACAGGGAATCTCCCAGTCTGCAGTGCCATTGCTAGTGAACTCATCTAGTTTGAGCTTCTGCCTGTGACCAGATGCAGGAGACCTTTGGGCAATGGAGGGGAGGGAAGTGTGGAACCCACTCCCAACAGCCAGATTGTGAATCCCAGACAGCCTCTTCTCCATGAGTAGAATTCATGGCTCGGTAGGGCTGCTTCAGCTCCTCCCTGGTGGCTTTCCCCAGCTACTTGGGAATGGACCCTTGACCCCTGCCAAGACAGCTTTCTTGATGACATTTATGGAGGCTGAAGGCAGGCTGACCCAACCCAGTTCCACCCAGACTCACTCCCCTACACATCTCTGCTGTAGTGAAGAATAAAGAGTCCCCTGGGAGCTCCAGGGCCCCACCCACCACCTGGGACATTCAAGTGCTTCTCTTGAGGGGCTAGAGTTGGTCACAGGTACCAAAACTCAACACTTCACCTTGCTCTTTCTGGCAAGCACCACCGATTGGCAGGGAGGACAACTTGTACAATCCATCACATTTATTAACTCAATCACATAGGGTGTGGCTGATTCTATCCACAAGCACCACCTACTGTCTCAGAGATTAAATTGGGCATCCCAATATACTTCACGGTGTTAATAAGATGACAGTGCTAGAGAAAGAGAAAAGATTTAAAAGACCCCCATGTTCCTTATCTACAAGAGACAGAGAATCTGCCCCCACACACAATACACCACCACTATAGCCTACAAATAATCAGCAACAGAGAAAATATCAAATTAAGGATATCTATAACCAAGGCATCCATCCAGAACCTAGATCCCTGTCAAAGCACCCACAAGTAAAGCCAAAGATTCTTACCCAACATGTGCTGCAGACACACTCTTAAGAGTGAGGGGATTAAAAAAGCCTCATCCACACAAAAGAAAATCCAAAAACAAGAAGTGACAGCTGCTCCAGATGAGAAGGAATAAGTGCATGAATTCCAGAAGTATGAATAATCTGAGTGAAAGAACACCCCCAAAGGAGCACACCAGCTCTCTAGCATTGGATCTCAACCAAAGTGAAAATATTGAAATGAGAGATAAAGAATTCCAAATATGGATTGTAAAGAAGCTCAATGAAATCCAAGAGAAAATGAAAAACCAACTCACAAAAACCAGAGAAACAATTCATAAAATGAATAAAAAATTTCCTAAGGAGATAGATGTATTTTAAAAAAATAGAGTTTCTGGAAATGAAAAATTCATTTGAGGAAATACAAAACACAGTGGAGAGCTTTAAGAATAGACTAGATCAGGCAGAAGAATAATTCAGAGCTTGAAGAGAACTCTTTCAAATTAACTCAGTCAGTCAAAAATAAAGAACAAAGAATCAAGAGGAATGAACATAGCCTATAAGAAACACTCTTATACTGCTGGTGGGACTGCAAATTAGCGCAACCTTTGTGGAAAAG
>VBSM01001562.1:3465847-3480918 GCA_008086735.1 Cheirogaleus medius
GCACCACATGGGGGTTGGACATGCTTGAAGCTATGGCACGGCAGGGGGGAGGGGTGGCAGGGGCAATATATGTAACCCTAACTATATTTGTACCCCAATAATTTGAAATAAATTTGAAATAAAAGGAGAAAAAAAAAGAAATATGGGATTATGTAAAACAGCCAAATATAAGAATCATAGGCCTCCCTGAGGGTGAAGAAGAAAATGAACAAGGGCTATATCAAGTAACTTACAAAGGAAAATCCAACAGGCTCACTGCAGACTTTTCAGTGGAGATTTTACAAGCCAGAAGGGTAAGATTTAAGATGTGGCCCCATTCTAAGTATTTTTATATGGAATAACTGCAAGCCTAGAATTTTATATCCTACAAAATTAAGTTTCATATATGAATGAGAAATAAAGACTTTTCTAGACAAGAAAACACTGAGGGAATTTGTCATGACCAGATCTTCCCTGAAGGAAACACTCAGAACTGCATTATACATGGATCAGTACAATAGACACCTACCAGTGCAAAACCATCCAAAGGCTAAAGCTGACAGCTAGTATTAAGCAATCACCACAAGGGGGAAAACAAAGCAAGAAGATACTACCCAATATGATGAACAGAACAGCATCTCAGATATCAATTCTATCACTCAATGTTAATGGTCTGAATGCCCCCTCAAGAGACACAGGCTGGCTGAATAGATGAAAAAATACAACCAAAGTATCTGCTATCTTCAGGAAACACATCTACTCCACAAGGATTCACACAGACTCAAGGTGAAGGGATGGAAAAAATTATTCCACAGAAACAGAAACCAAAAGGGAGCAGGTGTAGCCATTCTCATATCATATAAAATTGACTTTAAATAAACAATGGTAAAGAAAGACAAAGATGGTCATTATATAATGGTAAAGGGGGCAATTCAACAAGAAGACATAAAAATCCTAAATATATATGCACCTAACACATGAGCTCCAAGATTCATAAAGCAAATTCTACTAGATTATGCAAAGAGATAAACAGTAGCATCATAATTGCCAGGGACTTCAACACCACACTGATAGAGCTGGACACATTGAAGCAGAAAATCGATAAAGAAATGCTAGACTTAAATGGGACTATAGAACAAAGGGACCCCAAAACATTTACAGAATATTCTACTCAAAAACTACTGAATAGAATCTCATAGTTTGCAAATTCTAGTTACTATAAAAATGCTTGTATATTGCATTTTAAAAATTAGCAGTTGATATTTAGAGAAGCCTAAATTACTTAGTTTACCTGTTATTGTGGAAGAAGTCTTTGTCTCTAAATTTTGTTTTGAGAGAGTAATACAGAAGTCTATTTGCTCTAAGAATGATTATCAAGTTCTGTATATCTGTTTCCCTTAAACATACTTGCACAAGAGAAAAACTGCGTTTTAGTATTTTGATTTTATGAATAGCAAGTTTTTAAAGTATTTTAAGAAGTAAAATGTTTTGAGATAATTACTGTTAGTTTTTATATGTTACTTTGAATCACATCAAAAACATTTTGTATTTTAAAAATTATGTATGTTAATTGCTATTAATTTTTAAATATTACCTAGTATTATGTCAAAAATATTATTTTGTATTTTGCTTTTACTTTACTTTGCAAAATTTCCAGGTTTATCATATTAAATATATATTTTTAGAACATGCTTTTCAATATCTATATAAGATTTCATCAGATGGCTCTACCATAACTTTTTTTTCTTAGACATTTAGGAAGCTTATTATTATAAATTATGTTGTATTTCATATCCCCAAGACCTTGACTATGTCTCTGTTCATTTTCTTAAGTTAGATTCCCAGAAATGGGAAAGTTCCTTAAGGTTATATGACACATATTAGTATTTTGTCTTTTAAACAAACTGTACCAATTTACTACTACCAGCAGAGTATGGAAATGCCCTTAATATTGCCACTATTAAGTAGTATTGCTAGTTTCATACCAAAAAAGTAAAGATTTTTCATTCTATATGTATTTCTCTAATTACTAAGCTGTCTTAATTTTTATATGCTTTTTCTATTTTTATTTTTATTTCTATTTTTTATTTTTATTTATCTTTTACTATTTTTTCAGATTTTTTCTTATTTTTCTAAGGAGAAATGTTTGTGTTTTAGATTTATTTGTAATATTTTTTGGCTGACAAGAACTATATCTTTTTTTCTGCACAAATTTGCAAAACTGTTTTTAGATATCATTATCCCTTTCATGTTTGCTTTAATAATTTTGGTTAGAGAGTTATACACTATATAGTCAATATAACTCTTCCTTTGATGGTTTCCTTTCTGTTTTTATATATCCTTTCCTCATGCCAAATCCAGGAAAGAGAAATATTTATTACCTTCTATTTTTTGGTGTCTTCACTTTATGCATTTGAAATTTTAATTCACCAGAAAATAAATTTGGTTTGGTGTGCTATGCAAGATTAAAGATCTCAAATTTCTTTATGGTACCATTTATTGATAATTGTTACAAAATATGAAGATATAACAGAGTCTATTTCTCAATAATTTATTTAATTTAATTAATTTACACTATACTCTGGTTATGATTTTTGTTGAGTATTTTATGAGTATTGTTATTTATCATGCATTTTCATGTTCATACTATAAAACCACTTTTATTATACTTGACTAACTTTTCCTGTTTGTTTTTTTAAATTACAGTTGAACTTTAAACTATTTTAATTTATTATTATTTTACCACCTTAATCCATTTATATCTATAAATGTACTTAGGGAAATGAACATCTGTTGTACCATTTACTATTCTATGCTACAGTCTCCAGTCCCAGTCCTACTCTTCTATTCCTTGCCCTGTGATGCTGGAGCTAAGACACTGCAAAGTGCATTTTCTTTGCTAGCTGCTCTGTGTCAGACTCGACAACAGGGGGTGTCAAAGGGAGGCTGCAAGGCAAGGAGAGGGTCATTGGATTTGTTCCTTCTCATCACTTCCTGTGGGATCCATGTCTGCTTCAGTTCTTGTGAAGGTCCCCAGCAATGCTTCTTCTTTTTGGTAACAGCAATTTTTTCCAACAGCAGCTACTGTGTCAATTTTTCAGATTTTCTAGCCCTCACAGAATTAGCCTCATCACACTTCAGCACCCAGAGACTCAACATCAACTGCTGGTGCCCCATCTTCAGAGACCTGAGTTTCAGCTCTGTGAGACTCCTCAAACTTCAGCGTATTCATAAATCCAACTTCTTCCCTTTGTTTCCTCAGCCTTAGGAGTGGTAACTGCTCCTGCTGTTGCCATCTCTGTGATTCTATAGTTCTCTTTTTACATTTTCAGTTTCCTAGTTGACAGCTTTTTACCTCTATGCCCTGACTGGATTCATTTATTTCCTGACAGGACTTAGACTAATAACTGGAAACATAGTATAGTCCTTCATTTATTGACTTCGTTTAACAGAATTGTAGTTATATTCCTATATTCATTTGACATATTTCTAGTCAATAATGAGGTCCTTTATATTTTGTTGTTTGTGTGCATGGGATAGCTTTCTAGGTGGTCATTATTGAAATAAAGGAAAACTTTTCATTTCCATTTTGATTTTAAGTAATTAAATTTTCTAAAGTTAATGAAATAAGAGAGTTATATTTAGGGGGCATAATCATTGGAGTTGTTTCTATGTTAAAAGCTTATGCTAGCATAAATTAAGCCTACCTGTTCTATCAATGCTGAATAATCTGACTGTATCACAATAAACATTCACTGGGAAAAAATGGAAAAGGCATACTGGAGACTAATAAAGACAGAAAAGATCACAGCAGACATTACTAAAAATGGTACTTATTTCCAAAAGAAATGCTATTCATAGTGAATTGCAAATGTTATTGGTGATGTGATCTGTGAAGGAGAAAGAGAAAATTTCGTATTTTTTAGTATGAGAGTCTTGATAGGTCAATTTTACCATGATCAAAATAAGTTTAAATATAAATGGAGTTATTATGGGATTTAAGTTGTTCGGAGAATTAGGTATATGGTTGTGCAAGAGCTTTATTTTGATTCCAATGCTTAGCTGGGGAATATGATTAACATAAAATAAAAGGTAGGGGTTTTAGTTACAAAATGGCAGAGTTGATTGTTTACTAATAGATTTCAATGTAAATAAATATTATTGATGATACTGTAGTTCTTCATTTCAAGCAAGGTCAAAAGAAAGGAATTAAATTAAGCTGCAGCAGGAGAATTTAGATTAGGTAGGAGAACTTGTATTAGAAGGACAATTTTTCAGTGTATTTGGGGTACCTAGCTATGTTTTTCTTCAGAACAGAGATAGGCAAACTTTATCTGTAAAATGTCAGTACATAATTTAGACTTTTTGAGCCAGATGGTCTCTGTTACAGCTTCTCAATTCTAACTTTTTAAGGCAAAAGCAACCACAGACAATAGTAAACAAATGAGTGTGGCTGTGTTCTAACAAAACTATACCGTAGTCCCCTCTTATTCATGGTTTTGCTTTCCATAGTTTCAGTTACTCATGGCCAACTACAGTCTGAAAATATTAAATATTAAATTGAAAATTCCAGAAACATAAATTCATACATTTTAAATTGTGTGTCATTCTGAGTAGTGTGACGAAATGTGGGCACCATCCCGCTCCATCCTGCCTGAGGCATGATCATCACTTTGTCCAGTTATCCACACTGTGTGTGATACCTACCTTTTAGTCACTTGGTAGCTGACTCTGTCATCAGGAACCCTTATTTTACTGCATAATGACCCAAAGCATGAGAGTGATGATACTGGCAATTCAGATATGATAAAGAGAAGTCTCAAATTGCTTCCTTTAAGTGAAACAGTGAAAGTTCTTGACTCAATAAGGAAAGAAAAATAATTGTATGGTGTGGTTGCTAAGATCTTCAGTAAGAACAAATCTATCTGTGAAACTGTGTAAAAGGAAATATTACAGTATATTGTCTTACATGTTTTATTATTGTTAATCTCTTACTTCACCTAATTAATAAATTCAACTTTATCATAGGTATATATTTATAGAAAAATTATTATATAGGTTCAGTACTATCCATGGTCTCAGGCATCTACTGAGGGTCTTAGAACATATCGCCCAGGGATAAGGAGGGACTACTGTACATAAAACAGGCAGCAGGCCAGAATTGCACCATAGATTGTACATTGCCAATCACTACTATAGAAAACTGGAAACAGAGACTATGCAATCAACTCTCCAGGGAGAAATATTTTGGGGGAGTTGTGTTTTGGCAGCTCTCAAAATATGGTGGGATCTTTGGGATTCTATGCCATGAAGCTTTATATTCCTTTTGATCCTTTTCTGAGTATAATACTGGGCAGCTGAACCTTTCAATTTTCAGAGTTATCACTTTGAAAATGGTTGTACGATTTCTTCACATTGTTACTGGTAAAAGTTTTTGAATCTTTTTCTTTTGTGCTTTAAATATATTCAATTTTGTTTTCGTTACATTAAATTAAATAGGTAAATATACCGGTCTACCTGTCCTCATCTCCTTGTAAGGAAAATTGTACCACCTGTATCTCCTGTTAGTTAGGCAGCTGCTATTTTGGATATGGTTTGTTTGGCTCCAAATTTCATGTTGAAATTTCATCCTCATTGTTGGAGGTGCCTAATGGTAGGTGTTTGGGTCATGTGGATGGTCTCTCATGAATGGCTTGGTGCTATCCTTGAGGAAATGAGTAAGTTCTTGCTCTATTAGTACCGTGAAAGCTGGTTGTTTAAGAGTCTAGCATCTCCCTCTCCTCTCTTTCTTACTTTCTCTCCCACCATGAGATCTCTGCACATAATGGCTTCCTTTCCTCTTCTGCCATGAGTGGAAGCAGCTTGAGGCCCTCAACAGACACAGCTGCTGACTCCTTGCTTCCTGTACAGCCTGCAGAACCATGAGCCAAATGAACCTCTTTTCTTTATGAATTATCCAGACTCAGATATTCCTTTATAACAATACAAATAGAGTAATACAGCAGCTATATTTTCTGTCTTAAAGCCCCTTTACTCCCAGGACCAGGAGAGTGGGTTTTATATAAGGAAGGCCAACCACAGGCTGGCCACTGTGCTGAAATGAGATAGGAGATGCAAACTGAAAAGCTCCCAGAGGCCAGGCAGTTTATATAAAAGACTGAGGGAGGCCAGAGTAAAGAATAGTTCATTTTCTGCTGCTTCTAGGCTTTCCTCTAAAATAAGCCAGTGCATAAAGTCAAAGATAAAGGGCAAAAGAATCCCAGCCTTAGTGTAGGACACAGTAAGGAGTGGATAGCACAAGCTCTGTCTAGCGGATTATAGCCAATCATCCTCAAGCAATTGCTTTCATGGAAAAAAAAACAAAACCTAGTGTTGCCAAGACCCTCTGGTTTCTTTCAAGGGATGGCAGAAATAGGGACTTTTATTTTGGTAAAAGTTTCCCAATTTTTAAATGTTGGGAGTTAATTTCATTTTTTAATACCTTTTTGGGTGAGTGGGGGAAACAGTGTATGTATTTAAAACATATCTGAAGGCTTAAAGTGACCATTGAGCCACTGTTCACAGCCTCACTCGTGGACATTGATTTTCCCTTTGGAAACATAATGAGGCATATACTAGGCTTGTATAACAGACATAATAGGAGGAAATAAACTGACAAAAAATGAGGCAGAGTTGGAGTCATGGCAAGATGAAGCCATTTGTACCTAAAACATAGTAAATGTTTTAGGTACAAATGCCTAGTAAATATTTGCATTTCAATTAGAATAATAAATCTTTGAGGTAATTATTTGAACTGCCATAAAATATGAGTAAGTCATTAAAACATGAAAGTTAAGTCAACTGGCAGTAAGTCAATTGAGAGAAAAACTGAAAAGACATACAAAAAAGAAAATAGAAACTCAAAAGGAGGTAATTAAGTCCATGAGAGAGAAAAGAAGAGAGTCTGGTCCTTGGTGTTGCCCCTTTTTGTGGTACTTTTTCATTCTAGTTCTAAACCTTTTCCACATGTCACCTTACAGTGATGTCTTCTTAACCTGAGCTAATTTGAGTGGATTTCTATACTTTATAATTAAGAGAATATGAACCAAGCATATAACATTATTGAGTGTATCTGGTTGTTATAAATAGAATCAGTGAATATAGGACCATCCAGGGTGGTTAATCTTACATGTGATATCCCAAGAAAACTCTCAGGCGAAATAGATAAAATTATAAAACATAAGAATCATTCACTATCCAGTGATGTACATTGTTATCAATTAATTTAAGATTATAATATTTGTTACCCATCATTCAAAAGCTCTGAAGCAATCTTTGGTACCAGTGATAGTTTGAGTAATGTAAAATAATCAGAATAAAGAATGTAGTTCAAAAATTTATACATTTAATAAAAGGAGGATCGGTTGCATGATAAATAAAATAGTTTAAATGTCATAGTTTCTGGTAAACTGGAATCTTGAGGGTTTTTTTTTTTACTTTAAAAAGATGTTATAATTCCTTTAAATTGAAATTCATAAGTTTGAAACTAACTTTCAAAATATATAAATGCTTTGTTAAAACGCAGTCTATGCTTCATAATATGAGTGAATTTTATTCACCTATCACATATATTTATATGATTATTTTAGTGTTTTCATTTCATGTCATATTAAAATATTTTAAATATACATTTAAAAAACAAATTTTTCATTTTTGGAAACCAGCAGATTAACTCTTGCATTTTGATAGGTAATGAATCACTTGCTCAATAGGACTTGAGGTGATTTGGTCTCTCTAAGATTGAATATCAGATTGGATTGCTCTACATAACATATGTCTATTTTAGCTATGCCATGTTTTTTGGAATAGTAAACTAAGCAACAGCATTGAGTTTGCCATAATTGCTGTATGAAGCAATATGAATTGATCTTGTCCATTGATCTATGGTTAAGATAAAATAATTATAGGAGACTTTAATCCTAGACTTTCATCTCCAAGTTGGTAAATTACCTAAATATATCTGGAGAAGATATGCAATTTTAAGTATGGCTTTAATAGCTGAATGCAGTAAAGTAAAGTAACACATGAAGAATTTATTGATGTGATAAGACAAGGAAAAAATGTTTTTACTGTATGTATTTAAGCTGTACAACCTACATATTTTGAAATGATTACCACAATCAAGTTAATCAACACATCCATCGCCTCACAAAGTTGCCATTGTTTGGTGTGATTAGAATAAAGATCTACTCTTTTAGCAAACTTTAATGTATATAAATATTCTACATTATTAACTATTGTCACTATGCTGCACATTGTGTCTTCAGAACTTATTCATCTTATAACTGAAAGGTTGTACTGTTTGACAGAAATCCTCTCATTTTCTCCACTCCCGAGCCCTAGCAACCACTATGCTACTCTTTGTTTCTGTGAGTTTGACTTTAGATTTCACACAATTAAGTAAGATCATGCGGTATTTGTTTTTCTGTGTCTGGCTTATTTCACTTCGTATAATGTTCTCTAGGTTCATCCATGTTGTTGCAAAGGACATGATTTCATTATGTTTCAAGGCTGTATATTATTCTATTATGAGGATGGATAGATAGATAGACAGATATAGATACCTCACATTTTCTTTATTCATTCATTCATCTATGGACTGAGGTTGATTACATAGCTTGGCTATTGTGAATACTGCTGCAATGAACATGGGAATGCAGAAATCTCTTTCAGATATTGATATCATTTTCTTTGGTTATATTTCCGGAAGTGGGATCGCTGGATCATGTTGTAGCTATATTTTTAACTTTTTGAGGAAACTCCACAGTTTTCCATAATGGCTGTACCAGTTTATAATCTCAGTAGTGTACAAATGTTTCCTTTTCTCCATATCCTCATCAACACTTGTTAACATTTGACTGTTTCATAGTAACCATTCTAACTGGTGTGAGGTTATATTTCATTGTGGTTTTGATTTGCAATTCTTTGATGGTTAGTAATGTTGAGCACATTTTCATATACCTGCTGGCCATTTGTGTGTTTTCTTTGGAAAAATATCTATTCAGGTCCTTTACTCATTTTTAATTGGATATTTTTTGCTATTCAGTTGTTTGAATTCCTTACATATTTTAGATACTATACCCCTATCAAATATGTGGTTTACAAATATTTTGTTCCATTTTTAGGTTACCTTTTTATTTTGTTGATTGTTTCCTTTGCTGCACATAAATGTTTTTTTTTTAATTTCAGCATATTATGGGGGTACAAATGTTAAGGTTACGTATATTGCCCTTGCCCCCCTGCCCCTCTCGAGTCAGAGCTTCAAGCGTGTCCATCCCCCAATGGTGCGCATCACATTCATCATGTGTGTATATACCCATCCCCCCCCACCTGCCTGACACCCAATAAATGTTATTCGTATATGTCCACTTAGGTGTTGATCAGCAGAAACTTTTTAGTTTGACGTGGTCCCACTTGTTTATTTTTGCTTTTGTTGCCTGTGCTTTTGATGTCAAATCCAAAAAAATCAGTACCCAAAGCAATGTTATATAGCTTTCCCCTATGTTTTCTTCTACAATTTTATGGTTTCAGGTCTTATGTTTAAGTCTTTTATCCATTCGAGTTGATTTTTATGTATAGTGTAAAATTCCAATTTCATTCTTTTTGTGTGTGTATATCCAGTTTTCCCAAACCCATTTATTGAAGGGACTATCCTTTTCCAATTGTCTATTTTTGGTGCCTTTGTCAAAGATTAGTTGACCATACATGTGTGGATTTATTTTTGAGCCTCATTATATTCAACTGGTCTATATGTCTGTTTTATATCAGTTCCATACTGTTTTGATTACTCTAGCATTATAATATACTTTAAAATCAAATAGTATGATGCATCAGCTTTGTTCTTTTTGTTTAAGATTGCTTTGAATATTTGGGGTCTTTTTTGATTACATACAAATTTTAGGATTTTTTTGGAGTCAGGTTCCTTCTCTGTTGCCCTGGGTAGAGTGCAGTGGCTTCATCATAGCTCACTGCAAACTCAAACTGAGACAAGCAATCCTTTTGTCTCAGCCTCCTGATTAGCTGGAACTACAGTTGTGTGCCACCACACCCAGCTAATTTTTCTATTTTTTTTTTTTTGTAGAGACAGGGTCTTGCTCTTGCTCAGGCTGGTCTTGAACTCCTGAGCTCAAGCAATTCTCCCGCCTTGGCCTCCCAGAGTGCTAGAATTACAGGTGTGAGCCACCATGCCCGGCCAAAATTTTAGGATTCTTTTTTTCTATTTCTGTAAAAAAAGTCATTGGAATTTTAATAGAGATTGCAATGAATCTTTAGATCACTTTTGTTAGTATGAATATTTTAATAATATTAAGTCTTCCAATTCATGGACATGGAGTATTTTTCTATTTATTTGTGTCTTCTTTAATTTCTTTCATCAGTGTTTTATAATTTTCAGTGTACAGATTTTTTACCTTCTTGGTTAAATTAATTTCTAAATATTTCATTTATTTTGATGCTATTTTAAATGAAATTATTTTATTAATATTTTTGAGTATTTTTTTGTAGTATATAGAAATACAACTGATTTTTGTATGCTGATTTTGTATTCTGCAACTTTACTGAATTTATTACTTCTAATAAGGTGGAGTTTTTTTTTTTTGAGGGGTGGAGTGTTTAGACTTTTCTATATACCAAATCATGTCATGAGAAAATAGATAATTTTACTTCTTCCTTTCCAATTTAGATACCTTTTATTTCTTTGTTTGCCTAATTGCTACTGCTAGAATTTCCAGTATTATTAATATATTGAATAGAAGTGACAAGAGTAAACATCATTGTCTTGTTCCTGATCTTCAAGGAAAAGCTTTCAATCTTTCACTGTTGAGTGTGATGTTAGCTGTAGGCTTGTTATACATGGCTTTTATTGTATTGAGACAGTTTCATTTTATACCTAATACTTTGAGAGTTTTTATCACACAAGGATGTTGAACTTTGTTAAATGCTTTTTCTATATCTATTGAGATGACATATCATTTTTATCCTTCTTTCTGCTAATGTAGTGTATTACACAAGAAAAAGTTTTAAGTATGAATTATATAAGCTACACAATATATCTGAACATGAAATGTGTGTACCTAACAGATTACTTCTAATTTGCAGCTTCAATACATGCTGAACTTTTTCTGATCTATTTGGAGTATACATTTTTATTATTTTTTCATCATTGATAAAATTGGAGACTGGAAAATCTAGGCCCATGTTAAATTGACTTTCTCTTCTGAACCACTAAGGGGCCAGTATGCATTCTTTTCAGGCAGTCCCTGGGTTATGGAGGAGGTACATTCCTGAAAATGTCTTTAGGTAGGATCTGTGAATAACTTGGATCCCCGATGAACAGCACATATATGGTAATAATAATAGCAACAATACTATAATGGCTCATATGTGGTAATATTAATAATATAGTGTAATGCTATAATAATAATACTGCAATATTGTAATAATACTGTACTGTAATAATAATTTACAGAAACTATTGTGCTCATCCTTTAATTCCTAAGTTAATAGGAATATTATGCTTATTTTGATCTTCTGACCAAATCAATAATATCCTTTCCATTTCAACAATTAATTCACCACACTGCTTAGTAGTAATTGATGCTTTCATTGGAGGACTGCCTTTCATATGTTCCATTATTCTCACTTTATCTTTTATAATTGTTCCGATAGTTGAGCGACTGAAGCCCAATGCTTTCCCAATGGATGATGGTGTCTGGCCTTTCTCTGAACATTTAATTATTTCTACTTTTGTTTCCATTGTCATCACACTTCTTTTCATTTCAGGTTCACCTGGTCTTGCAATGGACATTTGCTTTAGAGGCATGGTCATAAGGGTAAACACCAGACTCACAAAATCGAATAAAAATAAGACTGAAGTGATGCTGTGCATAAGTGACCATATAAACAAAGAGACTATCCACTAATGTAAAGATGTTGCACCAAGGAGCTGTTTATGCCACATGGGTTTGTTTATATGCGTGGAAGAAACTGGATCCTGAAGGACTAATTTAATTGTTTAATTATAAATTTTCCTTATGGGAAGCTTAGGGGGGCCCATTTGTAAGTATGGAATGCTATAAATCGGGTCGTCCGTAATCCAGGGATGTAAAAACAGGGAGTAAATAAAACTCTATTTTTAAGCAAGTGAGTGTACTGCCACAATCATAAAAAAAACTTGTTCTGTAAACAACTAAATTTGTCACCAGAAGATGACTTAGTAATGGGAAGAATCTGACTTAGAACATTTCTTTGAAAAGGTGATGTGATAGGAGACTGGGGAAAGTATTCCTGATAGGGACCTATACTTATTTTCTTTATTGCCAATTAATGTGGTTGGCACATTGTAGTTATTACTTATTCATTAACCTGTACTTTCCTATGTAATGTTGCTCCAATACATTGAAGAACTTTTATTATAAATAGAAAAAATAATTAAACAAATAAACTAAAAAACAATTTAACAGAAATCCATTGGCAATAGCATTTCATTCACCAGTTTTGGGTACATCGTTTCTCCTCCAAGTTTTGAAAATATTTGATGTTATATTCTCATTATCTTAAAACATTTTTTACATAACTTACTTTTACAACTAAAACTACATGTTAAGAAAGAGAAATAGTAATGTATGACATTGTGTCAAGAATGATTAACCTTATGAACATACTTGGGAATCAGATCATTCTATTATAATCTAGGTAACAAATCAATAACTTTCTAGGCAGCAAAAATCTAATCACCTTATTGAGAAGGAGAAAATGTTGACTAATGAACCACAAAATTCTGAGATCCCAGTTAAAGACATGGTTTCTCTGCACATCAACGTACTAGCAGGAAAAAAGATGGCATATTGCAATCAGGTAATTTGAGGAATGCTTTATAAAGGGCAGAGCATAGGTAAACCACAAGGGATAGTGCAATACCCTGAGGCTTATAACAGTGGCTTTTAACAGCAGTGTGGTGAGGATTGCCCGGCATAAAATATAACCTGAAGCAAAAAATAGATTCAGCCAAAATGACCCTGGAGGGAGATAGTAGGGGGATTATATACCTTGATTTCACTCTCCTGCTTCCCTCTAATCTCCTCCTAATGTTGCCCACTTGGACAAACTCAACCAGAAGCCTTTCAGAGCCCAGAGCAGACTGCAGAAGGATGGAGAGTACAACTAAAGTAATCAGTACATATTCTAAACTGGTATTTCTCATTACTTTTTTGTGTGTGTAACCTTGGAAAGTTACTTTTAACCATTCTAGAGCTGAGAATTCTTATCTTATCAATAAGATATCTTTAAGTTGTAAACTGTCACAATTCTCTGGAAACAACTTCAGAATAAGTTCTGTCTACATTTGCAAGGTTTTCTATTACTTAATGGAATATATTTTAAAGTCTCATAAAGACTTAAAGGTTTACTTTCCATAACTCCTAATTTCTAGATGGTTATGACCCTATTACTTACTCCTGGCAGTTAACCTAAACTTTATATACAAGGCTCTTCAATAAGAATTTTAGCTATTTAATATTTTTCTTCCTATAGAGGAATCCTTTTGAAGCTTATATCATTTCTCTAGCGTAACTTATATTTTTTAATATGTAAAATTTTTTACCATCTTTAAAAACATACAGCTATTCAACTTAAAATAAAACATTCTTTTAAAACCAACATTTCCAGTATAATTCTAATTTATTTCTAGACAATTTTACTTCATTTAGGAAATTCATAAAGAATACAAGCATGTGACTAATATTAATTGAGCACTTTGGTTCAAGATAACTTTGAGTTAAACATTTTATACACATTATTTCATTTAAATTTATGCAATCCCTATAATACATACATATTAGAATGTGATTTAACAAAGAAGAAAACTGATGAGTACAGAAACTAAATCCTAGTCACAGAGCAGTTGGCCAAACCAGGATTTGAAACATACACATCTCATTCCAAAGGTGAAGTACTTCCTGAAATACACTGCATAATATTTCTCCTCTTCCCCTATTTCTCTCACAATTTTTCTATATAACATGTGCCTATGTTTTGAGAAAATCACATGAGTACCTGTGTTATGATTAGATCTCAAGTTTCCAGTATAAACATCTGAAAGTATACAGTTATAATAAAGTCCTTGTTTATTAAGTGGTCTATTTCTATAACAATGTATATTTGACATCTAAAAGTACATGTTAACACATTAACATTTGAAAAAGGTACACAAAAGATTATGTTTACATTTCTGATTTTTACTGTTGGCATATTTCAGGATTAAGGTTTAAGCTTGTTGATCCAAGGGAAGACAAATGAGGTGAGTACTAAGATCTTAGGGGTGTGCTTTCCTACACAAAAGAAAGTATAATGGATGTGAGGGAAGAAGGTGGAGGGTTGGGAGAGATTATGTTTCCCATAATGATAAAACAGCTTGTTGTGGAACAATTTTGCTACCAAAAACAACTAGAAAAGCTGGAGAAAAAAAATCTCTCCTACAACATTAGAGAACCAGCCAGAGAAGCAGAATGTGAAGGAAGGGAAGTAAACTGAAATGAACCTGACATTCTTTATCCCTGTTCCTTTTAAAATTATTTGCCAACTCATGTCACTCACAGCTGAGAGGCCAAGATGTTGAACAAAAAGGGACACTTGATGGATATGAAACTGAATAGAAATTTTGACAGTCTTGCAGGCTGATGAGACAAATATTAGAGATTAGGGAGCATCAAAGAGCAGAGGTCCTGGATAATACTCAAGATGTACATTCAGGAACCTGGAAATGTTACTCCCTAAGACGGAGGGTGAACTAGAAATACACTAGCTCTCACAAAGGACTGAAAAACAACTTCAAACTAGTTTACTTCCAAACTGGAAGAAGTTTTTTTGTTTTGTTTTATTTTGTTTCTTTAATTTTTCTACTTAAACTGCCTGATAAAGAGCAAAACTTGCTGCTTATTTTCAGGAGAGAAATTACATTAGTCAGAACATGAGTTAATCTTTTATTTTTTTTTAATCTATAAGGGCTGGAGTGCAATAAAAAATAAAAATCATGCATGCCAAAAGAAGGGAAAATT
>VBSM01001562.1:3480928-3490945 GCA_008086735.1 Cheirogaleus medius
AAAAAAGGTAAAAGGAGAACTTGGCAGAAAAATTAGACCAATAGGTAATTCAGATATTGGAGTAATTAAGCATGAACTTTAAAATAAGTGAGATCAATATGTCCAAGAAAATACAAGGCAAAATTGAAAATGTCACCAAGAAACCGAAATATATAAAATACAACATACTTTACATTCTAGAACTAAGAAAAACACAATAGCTTCCATTAAAAATGTAATACATGTATTTAGCAGAAAATTAAACATAGCAAAAGAAAAGTTAAGTGAACTGGAAAAATGCATCAATAGTACATATCCTTACCGAAACATGGAGGGTAAAAAAGGTGGCAAACACATAAAAAGAGCTTAAGAGACATGATATAAACATGAAACAGTGGTGTTTTGGGGATCCTAGGAGAGCAGAAAGAAAGGACAGAAGCGATATTTGAAAACATAGTAGAAATTTTTTCCAGAACTGACAATAGATATCAAACCACAAATTCATGAATTTCTTGGAAAGCAAGATAAATACAAAATACCATACTTCTGTATATCATTGTCAAAATGCTATAAGCCATACATAAATTTTAAACATGGTCAAGGAAAAAGTGTATTATTTTCAAAGAATAAGACCAAGAGCTGATTTCTCAACAGAAGTGAAGGAAAAAATAAGACAGTGAAACAACATTTTTAAAGTTCCAAGAGAAACTCCCAACCTAGAATTCTATATCCAGCAAAAATAAAGGAAAATTAAAGGCTATTCAAGGCTAAAAATAATTTAGATACTTCTCTATTAGCAGATAGGCTGCAAAAAGAAATACTAAAGAAAGTTCTTCAGGCAAAATGATTACAGATGAAAACATAAGAATATAAAATAAATATGAATTCATGGAAAGGATAAATGTATGGGAAATAAAAATAGATGTTTTTTAAAACATTAATACTAATTGCTTCTGGGGCTTAAGTATATATAGAATTCAGATAGAAGACTATAACAAACACAAAGTAGGAGGGAAATAAAGGGAGAAATGCTGTCAAAAATACTGCCATTTTCAGGGAAGAGATAAAAACAGAATGTATATTGAATGTCTACAGGTATTCACTAAGAAATATTGAGTGCATTATTAACAAGGTAATGAGGGATAAAAATAATGATGAAATTTGTTGATTACTCTAAAAGGAAAGGCAAACAGGTAGGGGTCTTAGAAAACATAGGTAAGATGTTAGATAGAATCTTATGCAGAAATTACATTAGGTGTAAATGGTCTAAAAAATTTAGTTTGAAAATAGAATTAAAAGATAATTCTCATAACAAATTGATTCATGACTCTCTTACAGATATAAAAACAAATACTTGCTAAAGAGTTTATTTAACTCATGATTTAACCTGACACATGTAACAAACTAGCTTAAAGAGAATCCAAAGAACAGGCACATTTATAAATAATAAATAATGAAATGAATATGTGTATAGGAGGCAAAAACTTTTTCCATAGGAAAGAAGGAAGACAGTGGAATCTCCATGAAAAAAGACATAATTTGCATGTCTACAAATTTATAATATTACAAAATAGCTTGAAGATTCTGAAAAGATAGAATCAGATAACCTGGGAAGCTGCCTAGATTAAAATGCAATTTTTCTCCAATAAAGATTTCCAAAATGAATATACAAACAAAACGTAATTTATGTTGTTTATAAGGGAGATATCTTAAGTATAAGTATACATGAATGTAAAAGGATGGAAAAATATATTCCATGTAAAAATGAATAAAAAAGCTAGTGTAGTCAAATTAATATCAGACAAAGCAGACTAAAAGGGACACATTTCATAATGAAAAGGGGGTTTATCTATCAGAATGGAGTTATATAGCAATTATAAATTTTAATGCATCTAATACTACCCTCCCCTCAAATTACATAGAAAGGAAGAATTCAGAGATTTGAGGAACTAGATAAATCTACAGGCATAATAAAAGATTTTGAATACAAGTCTTTTGGTAACTTAGAGACAAGTGTCAGTCACTCTAGATTTGAATAACATGTTTAACAAATATATGAGCTCATACACACAAACACACACACACAATATGCATACATAATACATAATATCTTACCATAAACTAATAAAAAGTAGTGAACATGAAACCTATGGCAAAGTCTCAACAAATTCCAAAAAAAAAAAAAAAAAAAAGGAACTCATACAGAGTACACTATCTGATCACAGTGGAAATAAGCTTGGAATCAATGGCCAATAAATAACATGAAAATTCCTATATACTTGGAAATTAAGCAACACAGTTCTAAATAACCCATGAGTAAAGATGTAATTATAATGAAAATTAGAAAATATTTTTAGTTAAGGAGTAATAAAAATAGGATATTTGTCAAAATAATGTTACCAAGCTAAAGCAGTACTTATAGAAAAACATGTAGTATGTCTTAAGTTTGTTTCTCCCATAAGCACTCCTTAATTCAAGAATTTACTGGGAAAGGCTCCAGACAGAAACGGGTAAAAGATTGGAGAAAGCAGTTTGGTGAAGTGTAAAAAGCCAAGATACGTGATTTTACCTAAAGACAGCCACTGTTTGATCCCGTAGAGAGCTCTAAAGCTAAAATTTCATCTCTGTGAATGTTATCTGTAGCCAAGAAAGCTGGCTTTTGGACTTCTGAATCAGTCAGTAATTGACTATGGTCTGTTCCAGTGAGATGTAAATTTCCAGGCACTTTAAGCTCTCAAGACAGTCAAGGATGCTCAAGTATACCAAATGCACTTCTCTGCAGATAGCCTCAACAACAAGCCAGGAACTGGGGGATAGACGCTGGAAAAATGTTTTTGGGGAATCTATGTGCCATGCTAGGGGGACTTAAGCTCCCAAACACTTAACAGATGCAGTTTCATTACACTGAGGGTAATCATTTGAATACATTTGTAGCTCCACACTGTGAGCAGCAAAGAACACAGAAACTGGGAGATGGGCACATAGCACTGGTAAAAGGGGTGCAAGAGGATTTGAGTAAGGCTTCAGAGGTGTCCACCAGGTAGTCTTAGGCTGAAAATCAACCTCTAAGGTTCTATCTCAAGAAGTCAGAAAAAATTATGGAAGAAATTACACTAAAATCATGAAACTCTTCCAGAGAATAGAAAAAATTTATTTTATAAAGCCAGTAAAATCTTGACCCCAGAACCTGACAAGGACATTAAGAAAGGAAAATTACAAATCAATCTCTCTCATTAATTTAGTTGCAAAAATAGTTAAATACAATATTAGCAACCAAAACTAATGAAATATGGAAGGCTACTACATCAAGACCAAGTTGGATTTATTCCAGGAATGTAAAGTTGTTTTAGTATTCAACAGTCAGACAACATAATTTATCACTCTAACAGAATAAGTGAATAAAAACCACAGTATCATCTCAATCCATGCAGAAAAAACATTTGAGAAAAGTAAAAACATATTCCTGATAAAACTAGGAATAGAAGAAACTACCTTAAACTGAAAGATGAAATCCTACACAAAAAAATCATACTTAATAGTAAAATATCTAAAGTTTTTCTTTAGAGAATAGGATCAAGACTAGAAAGTATGCTCTTAAACCTCTTATTCTCAATAATGAAGCGAATTCAATATTGTATTCTTGCTTAGCAATGAAATGAGGCAAGCAAACAATAAAAATAAAAGAATTAGAATTCTGTTTCAAACAAATATATGAAACAACAATTTTCAGACAATGATTATTGGGCAATGGAATACAGTGATTCTGAGAAAGGGGAAATAAATAAGTGCAACAATGGCCCCAGTTTGTGGCCATGAGTATGTGGGGAGGAGAACCCAGGTGTCTCCCTGAGTTAAGGTGACAGAACTGGGACTCTGGGGAGGACAAGGTAGCAGCGTTTGAAAGGCAAAGATCTAAGGAGTAGAGAGCTGCATAGAAAACTCCAGAATTCTGTAATGGGTCCCTTTAAGTACTCAGCTAAGTACTTATAAACATACGTGTCTAAGAAACTATCTGAGTCTGGGATAAGAACCACTCAAAAGAAGCAGAGAGAACAATCCTTGGAGTTCACATAGGTCTTGGGAATAGTTTCTGTTCCCAAGTACCAGGAAGACAGTAAATAGAATAATCAGAATTGTAGTTCTGTCTCAGTAGTGGAGAAAAAGCCCTATAATAAAGGCTTATTTAGTCCTGATTAACATAGCTTACAAGCAATCCTCAAAAAGATAAAAGTATTTCCAAACAAATTAGCCATAATATATTTAAGAACAAAGCCCAAGTAATTGTATAAAAATATAAAGAAATTTCAAAATTCAAAAGATAGAATTCACAGTGTCTGTCAACCAATCAGAAATTATCAGGAGGCTGGGTGCAGTGGCTCATACCAGTAATGCTAGCATTTTGGGAGGCCGAGGTGAGAGGATTGCTTGAGGCCAGGAGTTAGAGATCAGCCTGAGCAAGAGCGAGACCCTGTCTCAACAAAAAATAGGAAAAAAGAAAAAAGAATAAAAAGCTGGGTACAGTGGCACACGCCTGTAGTCCTAGCTACTTGGGAGGCTGAGGCAGGAGGATCACTTTAGCTCATGAGTTTTGAGGTTGCAGTGAGCTATGATGATGCCACCACACTCTAGCCCAGACAACAGAGTGAGATGGTGTCTCAAGAAAGAAAGAAAGAAAGAAAATTATGAAGAAAGAAGTAGGAAAATATAATTTATGATGTCAACAATCAATTAGTTGAAAGAGATATAGAAAAGATATGGATAATGATTAGAAGACATGAACATTAAAACAACTTTTATAACTATATTCTTTATATTTCAGATGGTAGAGAAAAATTTGATCACGTTTAACAGACACATAGAAAAGCCCCATACCAAAAAAACCCAAACCAAACTTCTAGAGATGAAAACTTAAATTTCTGGTATAAGAAATGCACAGGATGAGATTAAACTCAGACAATGTAGAAGAAAAGATTTAAACTTGAAAATTAGCCACATAAACTAAAAGTAATGATACAGAGAGGTAAAAGACTATGGAAACAACGAAAAGAGAATCAGGATCTGTGAGACATCTTCAAGTAGCCTTGGTGTTATTAGAAACTCCAAATAAGGGTGAGGGAAGTGACAGAGAAAATGTTGAAGAAATAATGACAGATTTACTAAATTTGTTCAAAACTATAAACCCATAGTTCTAAGAATCCTAACAGCCTCAAGCATAAGACAGAAGAAGAAAACCACACTATAACTTATCATAAAATTGTTTAAAACAAACGAAAAAGAAAATCTCAAATGTAGCCAGAAAAAAGGGCACATTACAAAGAAAGATAAAGATAGAAATGATAATATAATTATTTTCAGCAACAATTCAAACCATAAGAGAGTAAAGCATCTTTAAAATACTGAAAGAAAAATACAATCAATCTTGAATTCTACAACCAAAGAAAATATCTTTCAAAAATGTAGCCAAAATAAGGACTTTAGACACATAGAGAAGCTGAAAGAATTATTATAGTTACAAGAAGTACTTTACTACAGCAAATGGTAATGGAAGTCCTTTAGGCAGAAGGAAAATTACACCAGATAGGAATTTGCAGATATACAAATGAATTAAGAACACTAGAATTTGTAAAGATGGACATAAATATTAAAGACCATTTTTCATACTTAAACAAATCTCAAGATAATGGACTGTTTAAAGCAAAAAGAACAACAATGTTTTGTGAAGTTTGTAACATGAAGAAATAAAATGTATGACAAGAATAGCACAAAAGCTGGGAGGGGGAAGTGACGTACACTTTTGTAAGATCTACACCATATATGAAGTCTTATAATATTTATTACTTGAACGTGGACTATGATAAGTTAAAGATGTATTATATTAACCTTAAATCTTTTGCCAAAATAACAAAACAAAGAGTTGCAGTTAATAATCCAAAAAAAGGAAATAAAATGGAGTCATAAAATTACTCAATTTAAAAGTAGACAGAAATCAAAGAGAAAAGAAACAAATAATAGATGCAATAAATAAAAAACAAGGAGGAGGATGGTAGATTTAAGCCCATATTAATAAACATATTATATGTAAATGATCTAAGCACATTAAAGGCAGAGATTGCTAGACTGCATTTACAAAACATGTATACTGCCTACAAGAAACACACATTAAATACATTCTGTGTTAACAGTAATCAAAAGAAGACTGAAGTAGTTATGTCAATATTAAAGTGGATTAGCTAGCCAACAATATTTTCAAAGATGGTGACATTTCATACTAATTAAGGGGTCAATTCATCTATAAGACATAACCTTAAAATGTTTATATACTTAGTAACAGAGATGCAAAATACATAAAGGAAAAATGCATAGAACTGAAATAAGAAATAGACAAATTCACAAATAGTTGGAGATTTCAATATTGCTCTCTCAATAATGAACATGTACATGGAAAGTCAGTAAGTATACAAAATACTTAAGTAACACTGTCAAGCAACTTAACTTATTTATCAAACACTCCATGTAAGAACAGAAGTATATACAATGTAAAAATGGATAACCACTGAGGAAAGCAGTGTGACAGTTTCTTAAAGCTTTTAACATATAACGACCATATAACCTAGTCATTTAACTACTTGGTATTTAATCAAGAGAAATAAAAGCATATATCTACACAAAGACTGGTACACAAATGTTAATAGCACTCTTATTTGTAATAGCCCAAAAGTGAAAATAACCCAAGTATCTAGCAAAAGGTGAAAAAAATTGAGATATAGATAGAAATTAGATGTATGGATGAATGGATATATATATATATATATAGTGAAAGAAATATCATAGAATATCCCTCCTCAATTAAAACCAATAACTATTGATAAATGCAACAACATTGATGAATCTCAAAGTGATTATGCTAAATAGAATAAGTCAGAAAAAATATATTCTATATGATTCACATATATAACATTCTAGAAAATATAAGCAGTCTTTAGTGACAGGAAGCAGAATAATTATTGCCTATGAATGCAGATGGGGTTAGTAGCAAGGTTTTAAGGAAGTGATTATAAAAACACATGAGGAAATTTGTGGGCTGATGAATATGTTTATTAGTCATTTTGGTAATGGTTTTAAGAGTATAATACACATGCCAAAATTTATCAAATCATATACTTTAAATCTGTGAAGTCCCTAATATGTTAATTATACCTCAATAAAGCTATACAAATGTAAATATCTGGAAGAAGTACAATTGTGATTATTGCTAATAACATAAAAACCTAAAAATCTAGAAGTAACCACAGATATTAGAAATAATGTTGCTAGATACAAAAATCAGTATGTAAAAAACAATGTTTCTATAAATAAGAAATATTAAGAAATTAAAAGTAAAAATACAATTTATATTATTAAATAAAATCAGATTTCTCAGAATGTAATAAAAGTATATAAGACCTTCACAAAGATAACCTCAAATACAACTGAAAGAAAGCATGAAGACATAATAAATGGGAACATATACAGTTTTAACAAATAAAAAGAATCAATATTTTAAACATATCAAGTCTCCACAAATTAATGTATGGTTTCAATATAACTAAAACAAAACCAAGAAAATTTTTTGGTAGAAATTGTTACACTGATTCTAAAATGTATAAAAAAGTGCAAAGGGCCAAAATAATCAGGTCAGTCTTGAAGGAGAGAAAGAAAAATGGACAAATTTCATTTTAGAAATCAAAACATTATCATACTCTCAATACATTAATTTTGACCATGTGGCAAGTATAGAAAATGATCTTGGGATGATATTGATTCCAGAAAGATGCCTACATGCATATAAACACTAGATTTGTAACAAAGTTGAAAATGCAGAACAGAAGGAAATAAATTGTTTTCCTAATAATGATGCTGAATCAATTAAATATCCATGTGGAAAAAGTTAATTTCAATCCACACCATACATAAAATTTAATTCCAACATATTATAGATTGAAGTGTCAAATGTAAATAAATAACTTCTAGAAATTAACATGGGGAATATGCTAATAATCTAAAGGTGGGGGAAAGATGCTTAAATAGGACACCTGACACATTAAACATAAAATAAAGATTGATGACACTTAGAATGCAGTAATAAAAAGTAATATGATTAAAAATGGGCAAAGGAAAAACAAAACAAAAAAATAGGCAAAGGACCTAAGCAGACATTTCTCCAAATAAGATTACAAATGTCAATATTTTCATGAAAGAAAAAATGTTCAACATCATCAGCCATCAGAGAAATGCAAATCAAAGCCACAATGAGATGCCACCATATACCCATTAGAATGGCTATAATCAAAAGATCATAATAATAAGTGTTTTTGAGGATGGAGAGAAATTGTAAACCTCATACACTGTTGGTGGGACTTTAAATGGTGCAGCTGCTTTGGGAAGCCATCTGACATTTCCTCAAGATGTTAAACATGGAGTTTGCATATGACCCAGCAATTCCGTGAGGAAAATGAAGGCATATGTTGACAAAATAACTTATATGAATGTTCACAGCAGCATTATTCACAATAACCAAAACAGTGGAAATATCCTAAATGGTGAATGAATGAATAAATAAAATGTGGTATATGTATCTAATTGAATGTTATTCAGCTATAAAAAGGAATAAAGTGTTGTTGATGCATAGCACAATATGGATGAACCTTGAAAATATTATACTAAATTTAAAAAACCTCATGAATGACAACATATTGTATGCTTTTATTTATATGAAGAATATAGAATAGGCAAATATATATAGAAAATAATATTTGTGGTAGTCTTAGGCTCATGAAGCTTGGACAAAAAGTGGGGAGTGATTACAAATAAATAAAGGATTTCTTTTGGGGGTCATGAAATGTTCTAGAATTTGATGTGGTGATGGTTAAACAACACTGTGAATATATAAAATGTATTGTGTTATACATTTTAAATGGGTAAGTTATGTTAAAAATTATATCCTGATAAAGCTGACTATATAGGTAGGTAGACAGGTAAATGGTAGGTATGTAGGTGGATAGATAAATAGATAGATATTAATAAATAGAAAATTATTTTAAAGTAAGAAATTTCTGTGTTTAAAGAATTCCATTAAGAGCATCAAAATGCAAGTCTCATAGTAGAAGATAATTTTAATACGTGCCATCAACAAAGGTCTAGTATTCAGAATATATAAAAAAAACTATGAATCAATCAAACCCAAAGAAAAATGGATTTGGAACTTCAATAGAGCATTTTACAAAAGAGAATATCCGTATCGTTCAACGAGCATATGAAAATGTGCTCAATCACACCAGTCATCAGGGAAAAGAAAATTGAAATGAAAATTGGATATATCAGACCAGAATGTATAAAATGTGAAGAGACTGAAAATTCCTCACCTAGGCGAAGATATGGAGAAACTAGAATTCCTATGCAATTTGAATGTTAGTGTAAAAATTCATGCAATTACTGTGAAATCATTTTTGGCAGTTTCTAATAAAGTTGAAATGTCCTGGGATCCAGAAATTCTCCTAGGAATCTACACACAAATGAATACATGTGTTCACCAAAAGACATGTATAAGAATTTACATAACCAATGGGTGGAAATAATCTAAATGTTTGCCAACTCTAAAGTAGATCTATAAGTTATAGCGCTATAGAATAATAGATTGTACTGAAACTGAATGAGCTACTGCTATTTGAAACATGGATATATCACACATACACAAAAGTGAGGGAAAGAAAGCATACGTAAAGGAGCATATATGATTCGTTTATATTAAGTTCAAAAGTAGATGTTAGAAGTCAGGACACTGGCCAACTCTGGGAAAGTGGGAAGTACTGATTAGGGGGAATCATGGTGAGACTTCTTGTTTTTTAATGATATGCTACAACTCACTTGTCTCCTAGCATAAGAATTCATTGCTAAGTTTTTGAATTTTGCAAGCTGGTTGACATCAAGCTGGCAGCTTGAAATTAGCCATGTTGGGAGTATTCACACCATTAAAACTGAGTTTTTTTTCAATGTGTGTTT
>VBSM01001562.1:3490955-3502457 GCA_008086735.1 Cheirogaleus medius
AGGGAGCTGTTTGATATATATATACACCAGCGTACCACTAGTATAAAGACGCATTCACTTTGTTAAATTCACAGAGCTATGCACATGTGATTTGTGAACTTTTCTTTATTTATGTTATACTTCAAAACATAAGTTAATGCATATTTTAGAGAAGAAAATAAAGAAAGTCACTGTAATTTCAAAGAAATATCCCTATAGTGTTGACTAACCCAAATCCAAGAAAAGTGGGGCAAGAGAATTAAGGAGGCAGCTATGAGAGAAACAATGGGGCTAAAGTACCAGGTAAAAACTGTGATTTTTGTCTTTGTCTTCACCACTTATATAAAGGGTCATGATCTTCCATTTCTACAGAAGGCAGAAAAGAATGAAGATAGAGTTTGCATATTTAGTCACATAGGAATATTCTGCACCTCCACACATAAATGTTTTTTCTATTTTCCTTGAAAATCATGTGCCTTTTCTTGATATATCTGTAACTTTGTGATTAAGAGATTGAGCCCTGTTATCAGAATGCTAAGATTTGAATATTGCCTTTTTAAATTTTTAGCTATGTGATCCTGTACAAATGATATAATTCTATTAATAGCTTCCAGTTTCCTGATCAGCAAAATAAAGAAAATAATCATACTCATCACTTATTCATTCGAAACAATTTATGGAATAAGGGTTATGAGCCAGGTATGACTCTTACAGGAGGGAAAGTAGCAAGAAGTAAAATATATGAAGATCCATGATAAAAAATTGCTTATAAGAGGAACACAGAGAATATATAAGCCACATAAGTAAAATCTATAGGTGGTGATAGTCATGCAGGAAAATCAACTAGGGAAGGGAGATAGGAGTATCAGGGGTGTGGTATTAAATTAGGTGGTTAGTTTTCACTGAGAAGATGATATTTAAGTCAAAACTTGAATGAAGTAAGAGCAAATATCTGGGAGAAGTGCATTATAGGCAGAGGGGAAATAAAAATGCAAAGGCCCTATGGCACAAGCTTGCCTGAACCATTTGAGAACTACCAAGGAGGCTAGTATGACTGAAATAGAGTAAGAAAGGGTCAGAGATAGGCCACTAGAAGAACTCTGATTTTCACTCTGAGTGAAAATGTGAAGGCGTACAGAGTTTTAAGCAGAGTGGTGATGTGATCGAACTTGAGTTTAATACAAATCAGTTCAGCTGCTTCATTGAGAATAGATTCAAGGAAGAAAAGTAGAGAAACAGAAGGTGATACAACAGTCCCCCATCCCTTATCCACAGTTTCAGTTACCCACAGTCAAAAGAGGTCCAAAAATAGGTGAGGACAGGACGATGAGGTATTTTGAGACAGAGAGAGAGAGAGAGACCATAGTCACATAATTTTTATTACAGGACATTGCTATAATTGTTCTATTTCATTATTAGTTTTTGTTGTTAATGCCTCACTGTGCCTAATTTATAAACTTTATTGTAGGTATGCATATATAGGAAAAATATAGTTTATACAGCATAGGTTCAGTATTTTCTGCAGTTTCAGGCATCCACTGGGGGACTTGGAACTTGTACCCTGGGGACAAGATGGGCCTGTGGTACAATAAGCCACATGAGAAATGATGGCTCTGTGGTCCAGTGAAGTAGCTCCAGTTTGCTTTTGACAAAGTAGGTTCAATTTTTTAGGTCTTCTAATTTTTGAGAGGCCAGGTATCAAGTTTTTAAATGAAAAATATCCTAATTTTCCAATGTTGCATTGATTTTTTTTTGTTTTGTTTCCTAACACATGAAGATACACATAGACAAAATCTATGTCTACAGATTTTTGACTAGAATCACCATGTCATTGAATACTGTTCCAAAACTTTGTAGCTAGGTTTTTTCTCTATAAACAGACACGTCTCAAAGCAGGGTCTTGCTTGCTTTCTCTTCTTACTTAGTCTACATCTTTTGGTGTTGATTTTCATTTTCCTGTCTTCAGTCTTGAAATAAGGCAAATTATTTAGAAATATATCCCTTAATAGAAGAGACAAATAGGAAACTGATGCATCTTCTTTAAGCCCCAATAAACTATTTTTGGCAATATTTTTCTAATATTAATCTCAGAATATGAAATGTTAATAATTAACAAAAGAAATAGATGAACAAAACATTGTCAAACTTTTGTTTAACTTTAGGAGAAAAAAAGTAAAAAAATACTGGCCCTGAACAACAGGCAGTGACTATGAAATGTAAACTGGAGAGTCCTTTTAAGTATTATTGAAATATTCATCTAAATTTTGATTTAAAGAATATACACATTTATTTTAAAGATTAGAAGTCATCACTTCTACACTTTTTAATGGAAGAATTTGCCACCAGTAGTAAATGCTGCAATACAATTTAGTAATAATATAATAGTTGGTTTAAAATTCTATTTAAATAGTTTTATGGTAAGGTATAACACAGGTGAGGTTCATAATTCATATGTATAACATTGGTTCTTCTTTCCATTGGCACTGATAACAAACTTAATCATTAAAAAGTTGATTTTTAAAAAGTGAAAAAAAGAAGTTCTAGGTGATTCATTTCTGAATAATGGACAAGTAAATTGCTTTCAATTACATGAATTTATTCAGGGATTTTATACTTTCTTCTGAAACTCTGGAAATAGGGTTGACAAAAGGCAAAACATTGTGATATAATGAAGGTTATCTTTCATAATACTTTGTAAAGAAAACTTCTGAATTTGCAAAATTCTGGAGTTTTTATCAAAGTTCTTCGAGTCCTGATGAACAGATCATGCTTCTATTTCTTCTATGTTCCTGTTTAAGTGTTTCCTTCTTTATTCACATCTTAGCAAGCTTGGAATATCTTTGAACTTGCCGTAGGCAGCTAAGCAAACTTCAGTACAAACTAGGGATACGAGATATAGTTGCTTGTTTATTTATTTGGGACTAAATTAGTTGAGTTCCATTCTCTTCTACTATCTGCAAAGCTCATGGAGGGTTCAGCATGTGGTTGTTGGCTAAATAATCTTCTCTGCAGAACGGAGCATTCATTGCCTAATTAGAAGGTCGCTAAAAAGGCTGATAATGAAGATACTTTGATAAAAGCCAATTTCTCCTGATAAAAAAAGTGGTTATTAAAGAAATAAAAATATAGAACTATATGATAATCCATGTTATTTATTTGGCACTCACTAAATGGCAGGCATTCAGTTCTATCTATTTCTATAATGAATGAATCAAAAGTCCACAGAGCTTACATTTTAAGTGGGAATCTATGTGCATGTGTGTGCTTATGCATAGTTGTGTGTATGATGCTTACACACAAGCACAAAGGCAAATGATAGGGGTAGTAATTTGGTCTAGGGACAGGAGCACACATATTTATTTTGATTCTAAGTTAGGACTATTACTGAGTTTAGAGATTTAAAGAGGCAGAAAACAGAGAGAGCAGTGATATGTATCCAAAAATGTTGATTACCTGGATTTGTACTCCTAAATTGTCCCCATAACAAGGAGCATGAAACCTTCCTTGATCCACCTTAAGCCTCCATTACATTTTATAGCTGATAACAATACTTTTTAAAATACAAGGAACTTAGAAATAGCTATCACTTATTAAATACATAGTATGAGCCAGGTAGTATACTAAAGACCCTCCTTATACTATATCATTTATTCTCAAAACATCCAATATGGTACATAGTGTATAATTAGTTTACTAACAAAGTGACTACTTCTCAGGGGGTCACATACAAAGTCACATAGCTGCTAAGTGACAGAACTGGATATTTAGTCCATATCTGCTGTAAAGTCTACAATTTGTGGGCCTCTAGGTCTCAAAAGAAAGATGGTATGTAGATTATTAAAAAAAAAACTGTGCATAGGTTGGTGAAAGAATATGAGAGTGATTTTTCATTTACTATTTTCTTTCATTTGTTTGTGAGGGAAATGGAAGCAGAAGCACTACTTTTGAAAATCTGATTCTAATACAGTTTACTATGCATTCCTTTCTTTAATGGGTACCTAGTGGCTCTGATACTAGGTCTTAAATCAATTTTTTTAAATCTATCTACAGGCAACTCACATGGTTTGCATATTTGTGGAGGGGAGGTATTATTTCGAGTTTTAAATTTTTAACCACTCTAAAAGTTTCTATTATTCAGTGTTGAAGGATCCTCAAAAGATTATATACCACCATTTATGCTGCATGACATACTTAGTCCCACTGTACATTTTATGAGAGGTAGCTATAAGAGCTAACTTTTCAAATTCAAGAGTCTTACAGCAATTTCACACTTAGAAAGATAACTCTGAGTAGTCACATCATAATAATGAATTGTATTACAATTCACAGATTCACCCAGGTACCTACACACATACGTGTGTAATGACCTTTCATTCAGAGATTTCAGTCAAATTAATATAACTGAAAGTCTAGAAGGAATCTTGCAGAACTGTTTTGTATATCCCTGGGACATATATACACTTAAATACTTTCACTTCTATTTCTTCACAAATTTGAGTAATTGTTAATATCTTTCACTATAAATTGTGAAAGGTCAATTCCTATGTTTATGTAATTCTTCATGGACAGTATACCACTGTATTCTTTGTGACTAATAGGCTTCATTGTTTTTATATTATACTGATGGCTATTTCAAGGCAATAGTACTTTAAAACATTGCTACATATTCTACCCTGCCACTTCTTCCCTAATAGTAATAAACTTAGAATCATGGGGCCTATTATTTAAATGTTCATCATTTTTCCTATTCTCAACAATCTGTTAAATTTTAATACTATTCTTATTATTACTAAAGCATTTACATTTGTAAAATGCTTTATATTTTTCAAAAGAAATATATTTATTTGTAAGTATATATACATAGGGTATGTATATATAGGGTATGTGTATATATATAGGGTATGTGTGTATATATAGCTGCTTTATCAGAAGGTAATTACTACATACATACATCTGAATTAATGAATTTTTATGCACTACAGACTAATGAAAAATCCTAATAACGTGTTATCTTTTTACAGTTAATCTGTAGTATAATATGAACTTCTAATCTTTGAAAATAAAGTGAAAATATTCCTTCATTTATTTAGCTAAGTTTCACAGAATTCCTCACATTTAATAGTAGTCAACTTTTCCTACTGGATGAATCATTCTTCTGTCACTGATTGTTGAGAAAATTGTCTCTTCACATCAATTTGGCAAAATAGGTGAATTTAAAGTGAAACATATGTCCTTCTTTTTATCCAAAGTCTAACCAGGTATTTAGATAGGGCCCAGGACCAAAATTTGTGACATTCCATTTAATAGTTTCTACTTCTTGTTCCCTGTTAAATGTTAAATAATTTATGAGTTTGTCTATTTAAAATCTTCGTATCCAGTACATTAAGTTTTATTTTGTACATTGTGTTGCAACATAAATAATTGCTTTGAATAGTAGAGGCAAAGAAAAATGAGACTTAAGATAAAAATCTAACATGATTCTGGGAATCTTTTTAAATATTTAAATTTAAAAATAGTGGCTTTGATACTTTGTTCTTTACATCTGACTCATTTTAACTCTGTATGACATCAATTCACAAATGTAAAAGCTATTGTCTTACAGAATTAGAATTAAGTCATATATAAGCTATCTGTTGGATAAAAGATTTTGTGGTTTTTATAGTTAGTAAGCTGGAGTTACGATTAAAGCTTCAAACATGTAATTAAAACACACTGGAAAATCCTTCATACAAGAGGGAGGTATTTTAAATATATCTTTAAAATAAAGTCCAAATGAAACCCAATAAATTTTACTTTCTATTTAGTTATTTTTGATAAACATTCATGCTCAAAATTTGAAGAGCAAAGAATTAGATTCTTAAATATGAAAATAGTTTTACCAGTCTACTTAATTATTCATAAGCTTTAATAAGTGAAATATTATTGGCAGTATAATACAATTTAGTACATAAATTTAGTGAATAAATAACCACCTACTATGTGCCACATATTTCAATCAGTCCTGGGAAGCCATGATACAGTCCCTGCCTTCCAGAGGTTCACCTTCTTAGTAGAGGTATGTCCATACGATATACACAGTGAAAAACTTTTGAGATTGTAGATATGTAATTGCTTCTTGTTTTTACCTCTGAGAGCTCTTTGCATTTTACTTTATTTGCCTTTTGATATGATGGAGATAGAGAGGTTAAGTGACAGCAAAACCATGTTCCCTTAGGTGAATGCCAATGCTTTTCCATATTGTCCTGCCTTCCATCTATTTACTAACCTCTGTTTATGAATGCATAACAGTAGTATAATCAGTCTTTTCCACATTGTCCTACTTTCTATCTATTTACTTTTTCTGTCAAAGTATGCTAAATAGCATAGTTAGGCTGGCATGATCACATCTTGGTTGGCAGCTTGTTGCTCTCCATGGTACTGAAATATCTTTGTGCACTGAAAATCAGTTGTTTTTTCAATAATAATTATCTAGCACTAATAATTACTGCCCAATCAAGAATTCAGAACACAGAGAGAAAAGGTCTAGTGTGGAAAGAGAAGGTCAAAACCACAAAGTTTATAGGAAAAGCTTAACTGATGATTAATAGATGGTTGGATTAATTTATCCCTTCAACAAAAGTTTATATAGCTCTAAAATACAGGATGCCCCAAAAGTTTCCATACAAAACATAAAATTTGTAAAATTTTGTAATGAATATTTTGTAAATTCAGGCACATTTATCTACAATTTCCCATTATTCCTATGTATGGTGACTTTTGGGATACCCAGTAAAATACAACAGGCACTATGCTTTGAATGAAGCTATAACAACCACCTCCCAATATAAACAAATAAATATATACTTTCCTTTTATGCATCATACCATATCTTACTGTGTATTGGAGACAGAAATTACACAATTATGAAAAAAGTGTAAATTTGCCACTGTGTTAGGTACAAAGGATACAGGGACTTATGGATCATGAGATAAACTAGAGCAAATTTGAGTGTGTCAATGTGGAGCTTAGTTAAACTAATTATATTATCTTTACATTATTAAATTATTATTAGAAAAATATATTAAAGATAAGGTCTACTGAGTCACATAAGTCTTCCAAATAAAATTAAAAAAAAACATTTTGAGATCTTGCTTCCATGAACTCAACATTTAACAACACATTTTATGATTAAAATAGCTATAATATTTCCTGATCATGACATTTGAAATAACGGTATAATATTTGATCATTATAAAGGGTGAGAAATTTGTACAAGTAGGTGACAATGATTTTAAACATTTACTTTTATAACCAATATAATATTTACATTGGTTAAAATGCTATTTAAAATATATCAACTCTACTTTCCTTTAATTAATTAATTTTAATTTTTGTGGCTACACATGAATTTTATCACATCTATTCCATATAATGACAAAACTTGAATTCAAAGAATACACATGCATTATTAGAACAGTCAAGCTGCAGCTGACATGGCTACCACTAAAACACCAAATCAACAGCATATGGGGTAGAATTACCTGATATTTATGTTGCTAAAGCTTTGGGTTATTAGTTGGAGCTATCTCCACTAGAAATTACTATCCAACCTCCTTGTCTCCTTCCATGCTGGGTTACACGTTGAACTGTATGATCAGGCTATTTTTCAAGAAGCCCTTAACAAGTTTCTTATGACCAGAAGCTACCTAACTGTGGGATCTAGTTACTTGAAGCAACACTACTTAGCCACTTCTGATGGGTGAGGTGATCAATATGTCATGGCATACCTATAAACCATCTGTGGTATGCTAGTTAGAAAGCTCAGCTCTTAGCCCATTTCAATTTTCTTCTAGAATTTATTGCCACCTGACATAAGTACACATTTATTTGTTATCTGTTTAATAAATACCTCACTAACATGTAGTATTCGTGAAAGCAGGGTCTTTGTCATTTTGCTCACTGTTGTATTCCCAGTTCCTAGTAAATAATTGCCATACTATAAGCACTCAATGTATATTCACTGGATGATTGACTAAACTCTTAAGTTCCATGAGAGCCGTATTTACTTTACTCCTTGTTTTCAACACCTACCCCAGTGCTTAGCTCATTGTAGGCAATCAGGAGGGAAGCAGAGCCCCAGATTATAAAGATTCTTGTAAGCCATGTTAGAGATTTTAGACTATTTCTTAAAGGCAATGAGTAGTCTCTAAAATGTTATAATTAGAAAAAAAAACGTATTACATTTCATTTTAGGAAATAAAGTTCTTGTTTTCTGTTTCTCTTAATAACGGCATCTCCATTGTCCTCCTCATCCAATCTTAAAATGATTTAACACTTTTTCCCCCTTTCCTTCATTTTTAATAATTTGCTAAAACCTGATAATTTAATTTCAGCAAGGTATATCTATCTAATCATTTACATCTCATTTGAATTAGGGCCTTGGTTAATCACAGAATGGGCAGTTGTAGCTGCTAAACTCATATCCCTGTCTTTAATATATTATCCATCGAAGTCACTGTATGCCTTAGTGCCAATCAATTGTGCAATATTGGTCATCCTATTTATCTGAATAAATACTTGCAATAGCTCACCTTTGATTAAAGATAAATTCCTAGCTTTCTATTTGAAAAATATTGCAATATAATTTTGTATTATTTTCAACACTTATTCATATAAATTATTGCATTTATTCTTCCTGTGAGATAAGTAAAGATTCTGCTCTATTTTTAAAAAAAAACTTCAAAGTTAAGGAAATGTAAAATTATTCACTTATTTATACCAAAGTAATTATAACACATCATAAATAAAAAGCCTATAGATTAGATATTATAGCATTTATTCACATTTGCCACACATTTGCCAATTGTCCCAATAATTTCCTTTATAGATATTTTTCCCAGTTCACTATCCAATTCTGGATTAAACACTACATTTAGTAATCATGTATTTTTAATCTCTGCTAATCTGGAACAGTTTCTCATCTTTTCTTTGACTTTCATCATAGTGACATTTTTAAAAAAACAGACAAGATATTTTGTAGAATCTCCTATAATTTCAATTTGTCTTTGCTTCCTTGTGATTACATTAAATTATGCATTTTTGTCTGCAATACTAAATAAATAATATTATGCACTTCTCAGTGTATCACATCATGAGGCTAATGATGTCACTTGTCCACTATTGGTGATTTTGACCTTGATCGCTTGGTTAAGGTAATGTCTAAAAATTACCACTACAGGTAATTTTTTATTCCTTTGCAATTAAGAATCTATGATAGATTACAAAAAGGGCCTCAGTGTTTCTCATTTGTATGTGTATTCTCCTTGCAATACGACTTTGCAGTTTCTCCCATCAAGACACAGATCATATTACCCATGACTGGGCCATGTGACTTTCTTGGGCTAATGGGACATTGGCAAATGTGTGTCAGCAGAATCTTGAAAAGTGCTCCACATTGGAGCTTATACTCACTCGTTGCTTTTTGGAACACTACAACTATTTATACCACTACTACTAGCCTACTGAGAGATGACAGGCCAGGTTGAACAAAGATGAGCTATTGCAGCTAAGCCCGGCCCCCAAGACTAACAAGCTTGCCCACCACCAGACAGAGAGGCCAGAGAGGCCATTCTAGACCTCTAACGTAAACTGAACCAGCCAGGACAGAAAACCTCCCAGACAACCTACAGAACCTTGAGAAATTATTGATGTTTATTGTTTGGGGCCAATACCTTTTGGGATGATATGTTATGAGCAACACCTAAAACTTTTTAGGGAGGTACTTTGGAACTATGTAAATATCCAGTTGCACATATAACTTTTACCAAGTAAATTTATGATTGTTGCCTAAATTAACTGTTACTACAAAGGTTCCAAAATGGTATTATTCCTTTTTTTAAAAAAAAAAGAGATAAAGACTGTAATGATGAGGGCTTATATGTCTTCCAAGAATAAATGACTAGTAAGTGGCTGGCCCATTATTATAACCCCAGTCTTTTACCTGCTGATCCACAGTTTTTCTCAGCATACCACGCAGAGGTAAGTTACTTGATGGCAGAACTGGAACTCACTAGAGGAGAAGTAGACAGAAATTTTAGAGTGTCCCTGGTATTATGAGAGGGCCCCTGTGTCCTCAAACATGCACAGAAACACCTCTGGTAGATGTTCCATAGGTGATGCTGGGGTAAGATGGACAATGTAGGAAAAGACATTAATATAGATATAATCATACAAATTTAAATGATAATTCACGAAAAGATATAAAGATAATGTCTGTAGAAATTGCATGAGTATAATCAAGAATGTCACTGACATACTAGATTATAATTAATAGTATCATATGTTTGTAAAATGTGGCTCTTAATATTTTTTAAGTAGCTGTCATGTCTTCCCCCAGTTCTGCCAAATAAACTATAAGACACGTGAAGTGATACTGCGAGACGAATAAAGGACCCCTGCCACCACTTCTTACAGATAAGAAACCTGAGATTGAAGAAAGCCAAGGGCCAAAATTAACTAACAACCAACAGTGAATAAATGACCAAGCAGGGACTTAAGCTCAGCAATTCCAATTTCCCAGGAAAGTTCCTCCCCCGTGGCAGTGGCAATAGGACCAACGTCTTCCAGATGCCAATAAGTCTGCGCCTTGTGCCAGGCACTGTTCTAAAGTCCTTACATATATTTTAAGTCATTTAGTACACCACATTAACTTAGACACGCGGGTGTTCAGGTACTTCGGGGTGTGTGTGTGTGTGTGTGTGTGTGTTAAATACTATACCTTCCTGACTGAAAAAGGAATTCAAAGCGTCACTTTTTTCTTTACTTCTCCCCGAAATATTGAAGAGCACAAGGAAGCGCTCTGCGTTCCCAGTTCTCTCACAGTGCGTTCGGTGGCAGTAGCCACCGCCAAGCAGAACGCTAGCATCCTGTCCCGGTGTAGGAACTGTAATGGACAAGAGGCCAAACTCTGTCCTTTTTGCCTGAGGGCGCTGGAACCTCAAGTTTCCCCGCAGCACTTCTCCATTGGAGAACGGACGGCAAGGGTGGGGTTGCTGGAGCTTTCCCCGAGGGCAGCCCCTGACCCTCCAGCTCTCTCTGAGAGGCTCGCTGGTGCGTCGGGAGAACGCGGTGCACCGAAGCCGGCTTTCGCGCCCTGGGGACTCGAGGACAGGGGTCGCGAGGCGCCCTCCGGGAAGAAGAGTCGACCCCACAGTTGCTCTTGGGGGCCGTGCCTGCCAAGTATCGCGGGACTTGTGCACATCGCAGGAGCCGCAGCTCCAGGAGCAGCTGGAGCGCGCTCGGTGCGCACCGCCCCAGCCCGGGGAGGAGCGGGAGCAGGGAGGGAGGAGGGCTGGGGGTGCTGGTTACGTAAATGATACTAGCCCAGTGAGAGGCCTCCAGGCTGGGGCTACGAGAGGGGGAGGGACCGCGCGAGGAGGAGGGGCTGGGAGGCAGCGGGCTGGGATGGGAGGGGGGCGGGGGGCGGGGGCCGGGGGCGAAGTGACCAGGCGGCGGCGGCTCTGCTGAGGTGACAATGTGCTAGGA